>JARKHS020023410.1:75000-87394 GCA_030143305.2 Amblyomma americanum | reverse complement strand
TTACTCGCAACTACATCTCACAGTACAATCTTCAGACCACATCCTAGGTCGTAGTGTTTTCTGCGCCACACAAGTTTGGCGAGTGGGGTCCTTTGCCGTATGATAAAGAACTGGCGCGGCAACGTACCAAGACACTACCCATTTCATTATCCAGTACCGCAAAGGTCAAGATGTGCAGCATGTGTTTGCTGAGTGGTGTATGAGCTTCCGCTTTCGTGAAATAGAGTTTATATCGGTCCCGTTTAGATCACTATCGGAGTCAGCCTGTTTCCATGTAAAGGGGCACTGCCAGGATGGCGGGAAAGAAAACGGGAAAGTATGCAGACCTTCACTCGCACACACGCGCATTTTTATTTCTTCACAGAGGTGACGTCACAGACAGACAGAAAGAATGCGTTAGTCAGCCCTCCTTATTCCGAACATCCGGCAGAACCGACCTATCGGAGCCCGCAAGGAATGGTAATAGCAATCTGGTATATTTGTTTTTCTCACGCTTTTTGAGAAACCTGAGCTCTCCGAAGGTCTCGTATACCACTCATTACCTGTGGCGCTCATCAGGTATAGACGGCGTCACCCACCGGTGACCCACATTGTAATGAGTGTAGTAAGGCTAACGGGAAGGACTTGGAGAGAAAGTGCTAAGCAAGGGACGAGAAAACGTCTCCGTGCAGCCGGAAAACGCCCCCGATACGCAACAATGCAGGAGGATGCGAAACAACTGAGCCTACAAGAGATGCAGAAAGCTTCCCTGCCATGGCGCCTCCACGAAACTGATGATGCAAAACAGCAGCGCCTACAACACTCATGGAAAGCCATCCGACAACAATGCACCGAGGAAACAAGTCGTTCGAAATAACAGTGTCTACAGCACATGCAAGCATAGATGGGCATATTCACGACGACGAACTCTCATTAGGGCGTCCTCACCCTCACCTCATGAGGATTTCACTCGGTGAGGTTAAGGTGGGGGAGGATGGGCGGATGAAATACGCGAGGACGAGGGTGAGGGAGGAAAGGCATGGTGAGGTGAGGGCGAGGGAGGGACGACATGAGGAGGTGAGGATGAGGGAGGGCAGAATTCACTATTCGAAGGCGAGCATGGTGGCCCTCTGTGCCGCCCGTTATGAATTTTCATTGTAAAGCGCTACTTCTTAGGGTGAAGATCCCGGGAAAGACGTAGTTTCTGAACCCTAGAGGTACCCTCTGTGAACACGAAACGCGGGTGCAGCACACATTCTGCGTCGTCGTGATGCACTACACCGCTGAAAAAAGCGCTATTGTAAAAAAAATTGTAAAAATTGTAAAAAAATGTTCAGTGAAACTCTCTGCATAGTGCGATAACAATTAAGGGGCCACTGGCCGGGCGGCGCGGCCGGCTGCCAGTCCAAAGGGAACCATGGTACCGCAGTCAACATTTCCATTATCAGCCCCGTCTCTTTCGGATGATCAGAGTGTAGAGTAAAACACGTACAAATTGTACTTAGTAAGGCTGGTGAATTCCCAAGTTCTAGGTCTTCTTTGCAGGAACGAAGTCAGATTACAGCTCAGTGAGGTTTCACACAGTTGGCTGCAGCGCAAAAATTTTTTTTGCGAGATTCCACTGTCAGATCAAAGTCTGTTGGCGGCGTTGGTGTCGAATTTTTTTATTCACGCTCTGAGTAGTTCAGTATAGTCATATCTTCTTTCTATATTTTATTTTCTCTGGAACTGCGGTGTAGGAAAGCGGTGCCGCAATGTTGTGGGCAATGGCGACCACTGTAGTCTTACCATGCAAATAAAGCAGCACCTTAACCACTTTGGCCTGAATCATCGCTCACTCCGCCTTGCATGTGCTAAAAAAGAAAAAAGCTGCACTACTCTTCAAATAACATCAACATCTCTTGGTCCTGCATAAGACCCGTGACCGCGTAATCGCGCGCCTGATTTTATGAACCAGATTTCTAGCAGACATGGTAGGTAACTGACACTCAATGTTTGAGTGAGGTGTAGATGTGCAAACAAAAAATCACGGAAGGTTTCGCTTGGCGTTAACCATGAATTATCATGTGCTAGCACCATGAGTCCTGTTTCGCATGGTTTATCTTGTCTTTATATTCTGTTGCTTGGCTTGAGCATGCTTATTTAGTAGATATGTCATAAGATGCAAGTTTGCGTGTTATTGCATCATTTTAGATTTGTACTGCGGTATAATTGGTCATTCTTTACATTCACAGATAGCTGGGAGTTCTGATTCCGCTACAAACTCAAAGGTGCAGCGATTAAGCTACGAGCCACTGCCCTGCAATAGCAGGTGCTGCCATCGGTGGGGCTTGTGAGACCTGTGTTGCTCCTGAGGAATCTCTAGCAACTAATCATTCAATTGAACTGCCATTAAATTGAACTGCAATTAAATTTGGGCAGGTTGCTCACAAACCGACGGGCAGCTTGTGATGCCGACACAACGTCACGTGACGAAGGCGGCTCACGTGCTAGAAACATGCTTCGGACAGACAGGAAACCACTTTTTGGCAGATTGGAAGCAATAGAGAACTAAAATGTCAACGACAGGAATCGTTCACTATAAACTCGGTGAGATAGTGATTACTTTTATTCCGCCAAAATGCTGCATTTTAGCGAGCCGTTTGATTTTCAAGTGGCCGCAATATTGCTTTATTTTAAGCGACCGCATAATGTGCTCACTGCAGCGGAAAGCCGGCACCGCACCGGAGGACGACACTAAAGAAATAAGAAAAGTTTAAAGCCGTGAGAGCGAGATCCGAACATGTGGTGGCGCTGAAAAATCAGTTCCGCTGGCCGCTACTTCAGACCACTACGCCGTCGCCACAACTTTTGTTTAAGTGTCACATTTATAAGATTGAAAATATATTCTATTTACATTAACTAAATTATTTATGAAGCTTTTAGGATACGCCACAAAACACAACGCGAAAAGACAGCAACAGAACAGTAGACGCGAGATATAGGCTGAGCGCATAACCAAGAAGGATTGCCACTCCGGTTTTAAGTCGGTCTGTTTATACACTTCCCTAACTAGAACAATCAATGGGAGAAAAAACATCCTGCCTTTACGAACTGCCAAGCTCTCGTGCTGTGCTTGCAATGTCATCGTCTTCGTCACGTAGCCGCGATCACGAGAGTTGTTGAAAGTGCCAGTCTCTCACGATGGAGTTTGAAAGCGTGGTCTTCATAATCTTCCATCCGTGGTCGCGGAAGCGTCATCAGACGAGCATGTAACAAACCGCACAAAATGGAGGAAGATTAGAAGCAGCGAAATTGAAAACACCCAGTTTAATCGCAATGTCATCGGGTAAAGGTAATTTAGCGACCTGCAAACTTTCCTTGTTCTGAGTCTACTCTGTGCTTACCACTTATAATTATCGTGGTAAACGCTACTGAGTTGTTTTCTAACTGCTCTTGCGTGCATACGTTTTTGTACACGTAGACAACAACGCGCTCTCTGGTTTTAGCTGTCCATTTTAGCACAGTGAACATGGCAGCAGCAATCCAGGCAGCATGCTAGACAAACAGATATCTTATAGTTAATAATTTTTAATTACAGCTATGGGTAAAAACGGCTAATATTGTTTCTGTGCTGGAAGAGTGAAGTATCCCAAGGTTTGGATAAAAATGATGAATTAGGAAACGAAGCCTTCTCTTCTTGCAAGACCGGATGTGAAATATTGTCACACGGTGGCTACAGATAAGGTGAGCCACAAATATTGTCATTTCCTTCCACGCTGATATTACACTTTAAAGATAAGAATCTATGGCCGCATGCTCGTGAAATCTCTTAGGCCCTTCGTTGTCTTCATGTATGGCAGAATAGAGGAAAAGAGACAAACGAGCGCACTAGAGAGAGTTCCAGCACAAAAAAAAAAGATTTGAAACGCAGCAGACGGTTCAACTAGGAAGATATATAGGCGTTTTGGAGCTGAGAAAAAATACATGTTTCAAGCTCAAAACAACAGCACCGGGATAAGCCAAAGCTTGCAACTGATTCGTCTCCTGAGGATAATATATAAACGAAATTGGCAAAATTCCACAAGGAATGCGAGAGAATGTCACAGAAACTTTTTTGCGACGCTCATTTTGTGGTGCATAACTCAAGTCAATCTTAAAATTGAGCTGCTTCGTGTAAACCTGTGCATACTGATTCTATGATAACGTTTTTGTCCTTAACTTTGTATGAACGTGTGTATCAACGCTGAAGCAAACATCACGAAATGTAGGCGACTTCAGTTTGAAGTAACAGACGCAAGGTAGGAATGCTCTTGTTAACATAAAACAATTTACCCAATTTCAGCTGTTTTACTGTCCTCGGAAGAACCTCTCTTTCGGAGGTTCATTTAGTTTTCAATACACTCATAGCATTTCGCACCAAATTGTGAGTTTCATAAGGAGGCTAAGTATGATTAGGTCTGCCAATTAATCCAGAGAAGGTTGCATTTGACCAAAGTTAACTGCTTCATGCGCCTGATTAGCTAAACAACTCAGCATAGTATTAAAATACTCATTTTTGTGGCTTTCTCAGCTTTACAAAAGATAATAATCGAAATAAATAAATAAGAATGATGGAGCTGCCACGCGGAGCTTTACGCCGTTATTTAACAAGAGCCATTTTACTTTTAATAAATGTACTCTTTCAGTTTCATGTCGTGTTTTGGGACGGAAACACAGAACACTCTCGTTAAGAATAATATTTCAGTCAACAGATATATATGATCTTTGAGATCGAGAATTTTTTCATCAATACTTTATTGTGAGAATAGGCACCTTTGTCCCGTCCATAAAACAATTGCTGCCGTACCTATTTCTTATTGCCTTAGTGGCGTCGAAGGGTTTTGTCACCCAGGGAAAGTCCCTCATGAAAAAGTAACAAGCAGAACCCCTCAAGGAAATCAGAGTTCTAGCATCCAACTAATTTTTCCCGCAAAATTCGTTCAGATAAGAATTTTTTTTCAGACAGCAACTTCTTAGTGGAATTCTGTGCATGATGACGCACCACGCAAAGTCGCCGGCCCAGTTTTGGCCGAATTCTTCGCAAAACGGCGCGCAGGGTTACAGCTTTTAGACAGGAAGACAAAGATGCAGCGAATGCTAAAAACTGAGCAATTTATTGCTTTTATTGCAACAGATACAGCAACCATGGTTCGAAATAGTAAAAATTCTCTGGAATTGTCGTTGTGTCGGTTCTGTCATGGATACTTGTCAAGATAGTGGATATATTGAAAGGTCACTGATTGCGTGGTTCCTCAGGTTGAACTATTCCTATGTAGTACATTGCATGCCTCCTGTAGTTGGCAAATGAGCTATCAACTATATTCTTGCAGAATTTTACATCGTCAAAACTATGCAATACACAGGAAGTGCGACATATGTCTCGCCAGCTTGCTGCTGTAGCCTGTCTCAACGTTGGGAAATGTTGCAGTCAGTCTACGACTGTTCATTGGAGAAGCCCACATATGCTGGTGTCATGTCGCGGGGACGAGAAAACGCCGGCTGCCATATTCAACAACGCACACGAAGATTGTAAAAGGGGCTGTAACTACACGTGCGTTGAAGATTATAATACACAGATCGATCATTATCCGTGAGCAGGAAAGGATCGATGCCCAACTGACAAGATTAGGTGAAGCTAGTTTCCCGTATTACCTTATCTGCAGCCTTGATTTCAATATAGTGAGAGAAATTCGCCAATCGACCCTCATGACGCACCAATAACGACGGAAAATAGAGGACGTGCCTTATTTCAAAGTATCAGCCACGCATTAAAGAAAGTCACCCGGCGGGCTGGTGTGAACTTAATATGAACTGGCATATCAAATTACCTAGTTTGCACAAAATGGTCAATCAAGGTGCATCGATGTGCAATATTGCGGTAAATTAAAATTGAACAATAGATACTTGAATACTGCATCATAAAAAAGAATCTGCCACTAAATTGTGAGCCGTTGTTCGTGAAGTGCTGTTTGAAAATTGTTATAATCTGCTTTGAAAGTGCCTAATGCAGCATTCTAAAACAAAGAGAATGCATTTACTGCAAGATATATTGCAGGTCACTAAAGTATCGTTCTTATTACAAAGACCAGATAGAAACACTATAATTTTTATACGGGTGCAATATATTCTCATTGAAAGTAAGGTCGTCGTTGAAATTTACATTGTTCTACCTCGAGAGGGGAGCTTTGATAAATGAGTCGTACAGTCCAGATTTCGTACCAAGGTGAAAGACATGAATCGTGCTTGGAGAGGCGGAAGGAATAAATAAAAGAAAATTGCACCGCTTTGAAAAAAAACCATTTACCCCGTAAAAGCCATTTTTCCTCTACTACTCAAAAAATGGGCTGCACAAACTGGGAGAGGTTATTGCCCAAAAATGATGTTTGTTCACTTCTTGAGGTGTGAATATTCACCAGGGACTCTCGCTCTCTGCATGCAAAAGCTTGCGTTCAGACTCATCCGCCTGCTGTTCCATTAAAATGCCATCGCGAAAAAGACGGCGCGGCAAATGCAGACCGCGAGCTGTGCAAGCAGGGCAAGATAGCGCCTGAATACAGCCTCGACCTATAGTGAATAAAGTCTGCCAGCATGCCCCCATTTTTACTCTCAGGAACTCTCTTCGCCTTCGAGTGGCACCGTTTTTACGATGAATCTGTTGGCTGTCGTAGATCTCACGCTGAGTATTTTTCTGCTAGCATCGAAAGGAAATGGAATGGTTTCATGCAAGTACAAGATGAGTAAGTGTGGAGTATTGGTATGAATGAAATATTTCATTGACAAATATTAACAAAAATTTCAAGGGCAAATTGTATATAAGCACGTTAATAGCGCTTAAAAAGGTGTATATATCGAGAAACCAAATTTTTCACTGCGTTGGGACGACGAGGCTTACTTGGTTTAATCACATAGGAGGTTGTGGCTAAGTACCACACAAGCATGGCGGAATCTTGTTCTGGTGAGGGAGTGGTTTATAAGTACTGATCACCTAGATCAGGCAGCAGTCCAGGCCTGTTTATGCAATTCCACTGCCACGCGGATTTTTTCCTAATCCACACGAGTATTGTATGGAACCGCAATTCAAATTGGAACTTCGGTCGCCTTGCATGTGAGAATGATCCTCTACCTCTATACCATCACTGCAACTGCCTCGGCCTTCGGTCCCCAGCGGCTACAGCAACTGACCAAGGTGGTGGTCCGCGCTGGACCGCAGTGGAAGATGCTAAAAATATCTCGCTGCGGACAATTCGCTATCGGAAACAGTACCAAGCAACATTTAACGCTCGAGCCATTTCCAGTGAAACTACTCTAGCATTGCTGCTCGAGGAACGAATGGGTGTTAAATCGGATGTCAGATGTCTTAGTGAGGTTGTAAAGAAAGAAGAGGCATATACAGTGCTAAAGCGCGGGCACGTACTCTGTTATTGTGGATGAGCGGACACACATGAACTGGTTGTGGGATTCCTCACTCATCGAGATATAATTCGAGGGAGCCAATTAGGCTTAATAAGATGTACGAACTGAAGGCCATACAGGCCTACATCCAGGTATAATGGCCAGACCGTCCAAAGCTTCTGTGAACACGTGGAATCGGCAACGAGGGAAGTAAAAACACAGTACACTGTACTGTACTGTACTGTACTGTTGGGTAGAGACTATGTCATAGGCTCTTAGAATAGAACGTGGGAGTTATCAGTATAGTTCGCAGAGAGAAAATATAGGGATCATGTATACCTTCTTCGCAAACCAGAAAGCAAGGAATGGACATGAAGAGCCCCAATGGTTCGTGTGAAAATGGTGAGACTTCATACTATGCGCTGTACCTGGCATCTTGCTGGATGTGCACGTCCTCAGTAGGGTGCGTTGTAGCGACCACATGATGGTAAGATCTCGAAATAGCCTAGACATGGTGAGGGAACGGAAGGAATTTGTAAGGCGGAAGTCCATCTCCGACTTAGAAGTAAGGGCGAAACTTGAGGAAATCAGAAATTCTCTGCAGAATGTATATCCGGTTTTAGCGGTGAAGAAAACCTCAATTTTCAAGCATTCAACGATAATCATCAATAGTCACGGAGAGCGCTGTAGAAAGACGGTAGGATGATTCGACAGGTTAGCGGCAAGATCTCACAGCAGATGCAAGATCACATTAAAAGGTGTCTACGAATGAAAGTACCAAATCCGATTGACAGAATACAACTGGCGGACTTCAAAAATTTATTCAATAAGCGCAACGTAGCCTTCGTAACGAAATTTAATCTTGAGAAAATCGAGCATGATCTAAATAACAAAGGTAGCCTTAATGCGGCGAAGATGAAACTAGGCATATAGAAATTTCATATCTATTCGCTAAGAGACAAAGAAGGCAACGTCATTAGCATAAGTATAAGATGAATGAATGAAGGAACCTTATTTTTCATTTTAATGGGATGGACCGCAGACAAAAAGCTACAACGGTATAGCTTGAAAGCGTCTGTGACACAGTGCAGAAGCAACATAAGGCGTTGTCGTACAGGGTAGCACCCAAACAGGACTAGCAATTTTCAAATTTATTATATATATATATATATATATATATATATATATATATATATATATATATATATATATATATATATATATATATTGTTGATACTGCAATCCTGGAGTTTTGATTTTAGCAGGGTTGGGATACAAATATACAAATAAAGTATTTTAACAAAAACAGGCAAAAGTAAACAAAAATAACAGTGCAAGTTGAAGCTCTTCTGCACCATTGCGAATACAACAGTTAAACATATACAACAGAACAGTGAAATAGCAAATGCAATAAAACTAGGTGATATGTTGGCAGAATAACGTCAGCGACGGCTGAAGTACTTCATTGATAGTGAGGTTATTCCAATCTGAAATAGTTCGTGGAAGGCATGATTATTGAAAGCAGTTATTTCGATTACATATATATATATATATATATATATATATATATATATATATATATATATATATATATATATCCGTTAAAAAAAGTAGGTTGCGTTGGCTCCGCAGGATAAATTTTTAAGAGAAGTGGGCAGTTCTACAGAGACACATTTATTTATCGACGTTTCGGACAGAGAATGTCCTTTCTCAAGACTGAAGTTGCAGCGATCTTCCTCCCCTTAATTCTTAAGGAGTTAGCATTGGAGCACATGTCCGACACATGATCAAAGCAAACAGGTGCTGGAAAGAGACTGGGCACAAAATAAAAAGTACTAGAAAAGGCAGAAAGAGAGAAAAAAGAGGGAAAAAGAAAAATGAAAAAAAAGTGTTGGAGAGCACTTTCAGAAAACCCCAATCTATTTAGCTGTGATAAAGCCTCACGTTATCTTTTTTCCGGGCTAGAAAGAAAGCCCGCGAAATACAAAAAATTCACGTGACTAGCGCATACGCGCGCTACGACTGTACTGCTCTCAATTCTGTCTTCAGTGAACAAAATCAGCTGCTGGCATGGCGCGATGACCCCATTACTCCGGCAGGCCGATATATCAATGGCGGTTGCCACTCCCGCGCAACCACCATCTTATATATATATATATATAAAGGTAAACGTATTTGGTTGGCGACATCACGGCCACAACAGAGTGGCGGCGAGTTGTTGCCTTGAGGAGTGGCTATTATCGCCTCCAGCTCCTCGTTTTTCTTTTTTCCCTGGCCGGCTCCCCGCGGCTGCTCGATGGGCGGCGGAGGGGGATAGCACATTTTTCTTATTCCCTCTTTTTTCCCTCTCTCTCCTTTTCTAGTATTGTTTCTTTTGTGCCCATCTTCTTTCCAGCACCTGTTTGCTTTGTTCATGTGTCGGACATGTGTTCCAATGCCAACTCCTTAAGAATTAAGGGGAGGAAGATCGCTGCAACTGCAGTCTTGAGAAAGGACAGGCTCTGTCCGAAACGTCGATAAATAAATGTGTCTCTGTAGAACTGCCCACTTCTCTTAAACATATATATATATATATATATATATATATATATATATATATATATATATATATATATATATATATATATATATATATATATATATATATATAATGTAACGAAGACAGGACCGCCACAGATCACGGTCTCAGCGAAGTCCAGCGCACAGCAGGGAACTCACAAGATGGCTGTCCGAACCACACACACACTTCGTCTTTGTCCACCGGCACACGGACACTTCGTCTTCATCGTCGGCGCGCTCCCATGAGCACGCGCCATTACCCCCTCCATCAAGGCGGCGGCCCGACGCCGGAAACGAACACGGACAGCAAAGGTAATGTTCGGTATAGACGGCGGACGGCAGAGAATACTGAGAGCTGTTAAGCTGGTAAAGCGGCGGGTTGCAGCCTGTCATGGTAGGGCTTCATGCGCACCACGTGGACAGTCTCGGTCGGATGGCGCCGACGTGGTGAGGAGGTCGTGTCCCGCGGAAAAACTTCGTATGTGACATCACTTATACGACGAACCACCTCGTACGGACCGAAGTAGCGTCGGAGGAGCTTTTCGGAGAGTCCGCGGCGGCGCACAGGTGTCCATACCCATACAGAGTCGCCGGGCTCGTACCGAACGCATCGGTGTCGGAGGTTGTAGCGACCAGCGTCGAGTTGTTGTTGATGTTGAATCCGGCACCTTGCGAGTTGGCGGGCTTCTTCAACCCGCTGGACGAATGTGTCAACGTCAGCGTAGGGGCCGATGTCTCCGTTGTTGTGAGCAGCGGGTAGCATAGCATCCAGAATGGTAGTGACACACCGTCCGTAGACCAGCTGGAAAGGTGTAAGACGGGTAGTCTCCTGTTCTGCCGTATTTTAGGCGAAGGTTGCATAAGGAAGAACTTCGTCCCACGTATATGCTCAACGTCGACATACATAGCAAGCATATCTGCAAGCGTCCGGTTGAGGCGTTCAGTCAAGCCGTTTGTTTGGGGATGATAGGCTGTTGTCTTCCGGTGACTGGTGTGGGTGAGTTCGAAGAGAGATTGCATTAATGCCGCCGTAAAGGCGGTTCCACGGTCCGTGATGACGACTGATGGCGCACCGTGACGCAAGACGATTGATGTCATAAAAAACTGAGCCACTTCTGCAGCACTAGCGTGGGGGAGCGCCTGTGTCTCTGCGTACCGCTTTAAGTAGTCCGTCACCACAACAATCCATTTGTTCCCAGAGGAATACAATGGGAATGGGCCCAGCAAGTCCATGCCCACTTGTTGGAAAGGTGTTGTAGGCGGTGAGATGGGCTGGAGAAGCCCTGCGGGTTTAACTGGTGGTGTCTTTCGTCGCTGGCAGTCACGGCAGGTCCTCACATATTGCTGGACTGATGAGAGCAACTTTGGCCAGTAATACGTCGCACGAATGCGGGCATACGTCCGCGTAACACCCAAATGGCCAGCCGATGGCTCGTCGTGGCAGGCGTGCAAGATTTCTGGACGGAGTTCGGATGGCACAACCAGAAGAAAGGTTTCCGTGTGATGGGCGAAGTTCCTCTTGTAAAGGACGCCATCTCGGAGACTGTAGGAACCCAAACCTCGAACGAAAAGCCGCGGAACAGCGACGTTAAGGCCCTCCAGATGCTCGATGAGCGGACGCAACTCTGAGTCAGCCCGTTGACGCCGGGCCATATCGGACGACGTGACGAGAGCAAAAAACGGGAAGTCGTCCTCCGTTTCGGCCGGAGCAACGTCGGAAGGTGCACGTGACAAACAATCGGCGTCATTGTGCTTACGGCCGGACTTGTACACTACCGTGATGTCGTATTCCTGGAGGCGAAAGCTCCATCTCGCAAGCCGTCTCGAAGGGTCTTTGAGATTGGCTAGCCAGCATAACGAATGATGAACACTGACAGCTCGAAACGGGCGACCATAGAGATATGGTCGGAACTTGCTAATCGCCCACACTACCGCAAGGCATTCCTTCTCTGTGGTAGAGTAGTTTGCCTCTGCTTTCGAGAGGGAGCGGCTGGCGTACGCTATGACTTTCTCGTTGCCATCCTGCCACTGAACAAGAATAGCGCCGAGATCAACATTGCTGGCGTCAGTATGAATTTCAGTGGCAGCTCGTTCATCGAAATGGGCGAGTATTGGGACAGTTTGTAGGCGGCTGCGTAGCTCGTTGAAGGCAGATTCCTGATCATCATGACACGCAAGAGATACATTGTCTCTACTAAGCATTGTAAGGGGCTCGGCAATTGTGGAAAAGTTTTCAACGAAACGTCTGTAATAGGCACAGAGGCCCAGAAACCTACGAACGGACTTTTTGTCGGTTGGGCGCGGGAACTGTGCCACAGCGGCAGTCTTCTCCGGGTCAGGACGGACTCCGTCAGCGCTCATCACGTGACCAAGAAAACTGAGCTCTTCGAAACCAAAGTGACACTTTTGTGGCTTTATCGTCAACTGTGCCGAACGGAGCGCC
>JARKHS020023410.1:0-70000 GCA_030143305.2 Amblyomma americanum | reverse complement strand
CAGCACTGTTTACACTGCTTTCAATCATTCTGATCATCATTCGTACAAAAGTTGTATACAGACTGCAGCGATTGAAGCATTGTGCCGGTCGACAGGAGAAAATAGTAAACCGCTCCAGAACTTCAATGTGGTAACGCCGGACTTGGTTTTCTCATGTTTTCACGGCGTGGAAATTTGCAAAGCTACGAAAAACTAAATGCACTTAGATAAAGAGCGCAAAAGGAACCCCGTGCGGTAAAGCAACAATTCAACCTATTTTGAATACGAATGTCTGCGAGCGATTTCCACACTGCTTTCAATCATTCTGATCATCATTCGAACAAATGTTGAATACAGACTGCAGCGATTGAAGCATTGTGCCGGTCGATAGGAGAAAATGATCAACCGCTCCAGAACTTCAATGCGGCAACACCGGACTGGTTTTTCTTATGTTTTCACGGCGTGAAAATGAACAAATCTACGAAAAACTGAATGCACTGAGATAAAGAGCGCAAAAAACCCGTGCGGCAAAGGCAAAATTCAACCTATGTTGAATACGAATATTTGTAAGCGATTTCCACACAGTGTTTAGCAGGCTAACATTGGTCACAATGTCGGATTAAGAATGCAGTGCCATCGAAGTAATAAATGCAGGTTTTTCTCTACAATTTTTGTACATTGCTTGAAACATGCGCTTAAATGTCGCAGATACGTTGCTGAAAGCAAGGAATCACATTAATTTCCTACAATCTTCCTGGTGTGAAGAAGCATATTTGTGGGCCTTCCTCTTCGGCAATTTGAGCCAGCTAGTAGAGATTTTAGCCGAGCGGATTTACGTTCCAGTCTGCTGGGAACACCTCAGTGGATCGCCAGCGGAGCACATAACGCTAGAAAAGAGTTTAAGCTCAGAGTCTAAAATACCCGAATGAGAGTAGAAGAGCGGAGCGCAGTGCTGCCTCATCTATTTGTTTTTCGGGGTTTAACGTCCCAAAGCGACTAAGGCTATGAGGCACGCGACGCCCCTTCTATTGGTGAAAAGGAGAGTAAAGCTCGAACGAATGATTCATGCTTGCTTTTTGACACTGAAATTTGCAAATAAAGGCATTATTTGTGTTTCTATTATAATATTCACCATTGGTGGTCCTTTAACGTCAGTGCGCGGCTTCTTCGCTTGCAGGCGTGCTAGCGCCGCGCCTGTGCTCAATAAAGCCGAAGCACCAACATACGCACTAGAAGGCGCCATGTTAGCTTCTAAAGAAGCTCGCCCGCTGGGTGCTCTCCGCTGGGATGACCAGAGGAGCGGGGGAGCGCGAAGAGCCGTAAACTCGCTGGTGGCCTCAGTGTTGTGCGCATGAGCAGAGAAGCCCCTGCTCGTCCGCCTCTGGCCGTTGGCCCGCTCTCCTAAAGGTCTCTGCTATCTGCACCGTAAAACCAAAGAAGTCAAGAATTTCGCTGCGTTTACATAGTTACGGCAGATCGAATAGGTCCTTCGTTCGTTCTAAAAGGGAACCTCTGGGATAGTGCAACCGCAAGAGAATTTGCGCTGAGACTCGAAGGTTCTACGGGGTTGCAGCATGGTCTAGAACTAGCTCAAACAAAGCACACAAAAAATTACAGCGCTTTAACGCCGTGACACCGACTCTGACATGCTAAAAGAATTAGTTTCGGATCAGCGTGAATCGTAAGTATACAGAGTCTTAACTTAGACTGCGAGTTCTCCTGACTCTTGTCTTGGCGTTGCTTTATATTGTCCTTCATGATAATTTCTTTTAAGCTTTTGTACCGCGTGACCTTTCAGATTCAGATTCAGATTTATTTCAACAACACTTGGTTGCCGAGGAGGCGAACAAAAAGGCAATCAAAAGTTGCCTGACGAAGCGTCCGCCCCCTTTACACTCTACCACTGAGCAGTGGGCAGGTTTAACCAAAGAAAAACAGACCATAACACCAAAGAGACATTGCATATAACATTATACACGAAAACATAAAAAAAAACAAGAAAAAAACAGCACATATTCATTTATGGTACACAATTAAGAAATGCTGTAAAAAGTATATTCGCGAGTCAACATTGTTGCACAGAATTGACATAAAATACAAATATCGGTGTGATTGAAACATTACAAAAGGCAAGAAGAGCTTAACTAGGCCGGCCAAAGTAAGGTTTTCTTTTCTAATAAAAACATGGATTTTTCTTTTTTTTTAATATAGGGCAAATATGTGCAGAAAAAGTAAGCCATTGCTATGTCACAAAAAGAAATGGGTTAACTTTTTGCTAAATGCTTTCGTGGAACAACTGTTGTGAATGGTTTCTATAATACCCGGGTACTTAATTAGAAGATCAGCGATTCGATATTTTAGCGTCTGTGTACCGTAGTTCGTACGCACAAGTTCTTTTCTACAGGTCATATGCCGAAGGTTAAGGTCGTGGTCTCTAAAGAAGAAAGTTTGCGAGAACCCAGCCGGGTTCATTTTTATTTGATCATATATTTTCAAAGCTACTCTTTTGTTCATGATATTCGTGATAGTTAATACCTGATGTTTTTCGAAAAGTGGGGCTGAGGGGGCTCTATATAGAGAGTTTTCTATTAATCGTATGACTCGTGTTTGTAGTATAAGCAGGTTTTCCATGTTTGCTTTTGTCGTAGTTCCCCATACAAGAATACAATATTGCAAACGAGAAAAAACTAGACTATAATACAACTGCTTTTTTAACCACATTGGTAGTAAGTTCTTTACTTTGAAGATAATTCCGATTGATCTGGAAATATCTTTTCGTATTTTTTCTATGTGCAGAGACCAGCTCAAATTTTCTTGAAAAATAACCCCCAGAAATTTGTGAGAGTTTACTCGTTCTAGGTGTTCCCCACGAAATTGTATAATAGGTTCTCTATTGATGGCTTTATTTCTGGGACGGAAAATAATGTACTTTGTTTTATTAGTGTTCAAGGCTAATTGATTAATGTTAAGCCATTGTGATAGGTTGCTTAGCCAGCTGTTTGTTTGCCTTTCAAGCATTTCTATGTCTGTTCCAGAAAAAAAACACATTAGTATCGTCTGCATACAGGATTATATCTGGCGTAAGTGGAATATCGATAATGTCAATAATATAAAACAAAAACAGTAAGGGCCCTAAGATGGAGCCTTGTGGGACCCCGTATTTTATTGTTCCTAGACCTGATTTTGCTTGGTTTATCTGCACGTATTGTTGTCGACTATCTAAGTAACTTTTTTTTAAGTCAAATGCAATTCCTCTGATTCCATAGTTGTATAACTTTTGCAACAATATATTGTGTTTGCTGGAATCAAACGCTTTCTTGAAGTCAAGAAAATGTCCTATTGTATGATATTTGAGCTCAAAGCTTCTTATAAATTTTTCTTTAGTATTATGTAACGCTTTTTCAGTGGACTTGTCTTTCTGAAAGCCATATTGTTGTTCTACAATTATACCTTCTTGTTTACAAAAATATAATAAGCGAATGTAAATAATCTGCTCCATAATTTTT
This sequence comes from Amblyomma americanum, assembly GCA_030143305.2. Taxonomy (NCBI): domain Eukaryota; kingdom Metazoa; phylum Arthropoda; class Arachnida; order Ixodida; family Ixodidae; genus Amblyomma; species Amblyomma americanum. The sequence goes on along the minus strand of JARKHS020023410.1, from coordinate 66,515 downwards.
GAAAAGACTGGCAAAACCGATATTGGTCGGTAATTATTTAAGTCGTTTTCGTTTCCCCCTTTAAAAATTACTGACACTTTCGCAATCTTTAGCTCATGTGGGAACACCCCAGTAGAAAGGATTAAATTACATATGTGAGAAAGCGGACTGCTGATATGCTGTGCTACTGATTTAATGGGTTGGACACTGAGATCGTCTATTCCAGAAGATTTATTATTACTTAGCTGTCGTATAATGGCACAATTTTTTTCTGAAGTTGTAGGAACCAGGAAAATCGAGTCCGTGAATATTGATTTCATGTGTGTTTTATGCTGAATATTATTGTCTATGTTGGGATTGGGAGCCCCAGCCGCTCCCAATCCCAATCCCAACACCGTATCCAAGTCATTTCATCTCAAAGGTCATGGTCAAGGATCAAAGGTCGAGGTTTCTGAGCCCAGACCTATCGGTTTTTTTCAGGATTGCTAGTGACGTGTGCTTTCTCATTAAAAACTCAGCTCCGGCTCAGCCGAGATTCTTAATCGCGTTGTGATACTGTAAGAAATCATAACCTCAGTCTGACCAATGTGACATAAACGGTAGCAAAAGAAACTAAAAAAACTTGAACGCAGTGAGTAAAAACACAAGACTGGCTCTACAGAATGAACTAAGAAGCGAAAATCAGAAACCGATGTGGTTGCATCAAGCACGCGACAGCAAATCAGGCATCGGTGATGAAAACAGAGACTGGAGTACAAACGTGAAGATGCATAGCGACATTTCTGTAGTAGGCGCCAAAGGCGTTAGCAGTTAACGAAGCATTTTACTGAAACTTCCACTGGCGCACGCTTTTGCCTTCACAACAGAGGGACTATCGATTTTCCTTAGTTCAAGGGTTAGTGAGCGAGAGACTGCTGATGTATTATATTCGGCCCTGATTCGAAGGGGCGTGGCGTTTGTTACCCCTTCTGCGACTTGATGGTACAGGCCGTGGAGAAGCACTCCAGGCGTTCCTAGGCTTAACTGTGTGACAGTATATTTTTCAAGGCTGTAAATAAAATTTTTCCTATCATCGGAAGGTCCCATCAGAAATTAAAGCTGCCATTTGTCGAATACCCTATCGAAAAACACCACAGAATGTTTTTTTGTTTGAACAACAAATTTTCGTAGAGCAGATTTTTCTGTAGAATTGTGTAGTCGTCTTTGGTACGATAGACAAAGTTCTGTCGCATTAACAGACAACTTCGCAGCATTACAGAAAAATGTGTTTGAACAGCAAGGAGGCAAAAATGTTTAATTATTTTTTGGAGAATCTGTGTTGTATTTTTCGACAGATTGAGCTTATGTATTCGGTGGCATCGAAATATTTGTTAACTGAGAGATTCAATGTTCAGACTTGATAACTCCTATGGACGAGGGTTGCCCGTAAAGAAATCTTTGCAGCAAGCCTGTTCACGCGGCTCTAATACCACGAGAACCCCGTGTTTTGATAAGAAGGTGACGCTGCATGTAAACGAAATCTTTTACCCGTTTGCCATCACGAAATTCGAGGATTAGAAAAACTGCCGTAAGACCAGGCGTGGGTCTTCCTATTCCCTCTTGGGACGTGTGTTAGTCGGCTGGAAGGCGATACTTTTATAGTGACACCTGTAAAAGCCATATATTAAGTGGTTTCACACGAGTTTCGCTCTCTAGACATAGCTCCACACCGCGATTACATCACATTTAGGCCAGACCACACGACTCTGGTGCCAGCCGAGAGAAAGAAAATGCGTGAGGGTAGACTCTGGAAGGGAAGGCAAGCAGTGCTGGCATGCTTGCCTTTTCTCCAGCTAGCTTGTGATGGAAGCAAGATAGTAGCTGGGAAGGCCACTTAGCAATGTCTTCAATCTTTTACCTCTTTCAACGTGCGTCTGCGCTCGTAGATTAAAATCAAAACACTCATCCCTTTTCTGTTCATGACGAAAAATTCACCGGTGTTGCGCTCCCACGTGCTTTTCCTTTTTGTTAACAGCGTTCAGGTGAAAAGCCACCCGATTCTTGGCCGATCCCCCAGTGTGGGTATGTGCCATCTTTTGATAGGCTAATAATAATAATAATAATAATAATAATAATAATAATAATAATAATAATAATAATAATAATAATAATAATAATAATAATAATAATAATAATAATAATAATAATAATATAATAAAACTCGCGTCTCCGTGCTCATTATCAGAGCGCAAAAGCACAATATTTCTTTAAACATGAACGTCCTCGTTCTGCCGATGTCTCAAAGAGTCAGTGGTTTTTAGTAGACAAAACGAAAGTCTAGGTTTGGTTTTGGTTTGATGTAGTTTAACGTCCCAAAGCAACTCAGGCTATGAGGGATGCCGTAATGGAGTGCTCCGGATAGTTTCGACCACCCGAGGGTCCTTTAACGTGCACTGACACTGCACAAAACACGAGCATCCAGCATCTCACATCCAGAGAAATGCGACCGGTCTCCAACCCGCGTCATATGGGTCAACAGGCGACCGCAATAACGACTGAGTCACCGCGACGAACTAGAACGAATGCGTGGCAGCAGTTTCCTAGTGGGCTGATCTAGGAGAGTTCCATTAAGTAAAATGATAGTAAAGGCTGAAAGGAGCCGAGATATTGTAAACGTTGTGCGTACACAATGTTTGCGCTAGCCCTGCCCAAATTGCGCGATTTACGCAAATGTGAACATTTTCGAATTTTTATGAACTTCGTTTTGTATCAAACGTAGAGCCTTAACCAATGCGATTTTCACTTTTATGTATGGTGCGAAAACTGGTCCTCCTATGGAGTCAGTACTTTCTGGCCTTATGTGATTGTAGCATCACGCACTTTCAGCATAAGAGACTTTCAGTAAAAAAAAAAGAATTCTCGCCCACTGATATTTCTTAGGCCTCAGCATTTAAATTTTTTTATGCAGAGACGAAAGTAGAGCAGTGCATGCGTGCTCAGAGTACATTAGCACCAGTGTCTGTTTGGAGCTGCCTGCACTTGGCAGAAGCAGCTCGAAGTAGGAGCCAATTGGGCACGCGATGCAGTGCATGGGACCTGCTAGGACAGCAAGGCATTGAAGCTTCTACACTCACGGGCTGTCACTTTTTCAACAATCGTGTGCAGTGACTTCGCCTTCAACGCTCCCGTTTCCTTGCTTGAACCACAAGTCAGCTTTCAGCTGGGATGTTTCACGCAACAGACTCGCACACAGGAAATTATTACCTTTTAGGCAATGGACCCGCGCTTGGCACCGCTTACCTCTACCTGCAATGAAATCTTTCTTATTGCTTTTTTGTATAGACGTGTTCTTTCCGTGGTGGTGCGGCGGGGTCTGGGAGGCGCTCGTAAGTCTTTTAGTTATACTGGAAGGCCAATTTTTGCAATTCCAGGGGAAAATGTCCAGGGCCTCCTCGTTCGCTGTCACCGAGTAGTGTGGCCAGTAGTTCCTTGTAGCTGAGACGAGTTTACATTGCTTGAATGCATATTTTGACGTCAGCGCTATACTAGTTCGTGACAAGAAAGTGTTCTTATATCTGCGGCTGTTATAAGTGGGCTTGTATGTTAGTCTATTGCTTTACTGTCACAAAATCAACAAGATGTCTTTGCTCAGCAAACTAAATTTTTCAGATCCGTGGGAGACAGCGGTAGCAACAAAAAGAGTAACAGACGCCTTCTTCAAATGTAAGAAGGACATTTTTGAGCTGAACATCAAGTCAGCTTTCATCAAGGTGAGAACATTTGATGAGGTCTAAAAGCACAAACATTTCTTTTATTTCAAAGGTCGCGAATAGCGATATGTTTTGCAAATGCAAGAATACTTGTGAAGGCGCGTTTAATTTTTTTCTCTAACTCGCATGTTGGAGGTTACACGCCAGCTTTACGAGCCTCGTGAACCAAGTACAGCGTTGCAAAGAACTGTAACGTATGTCATAACGACTATCTCATCTTACAGGCAAGTCTGCTTAATAGCTATACGAGGACTTCCGTTACAGCTGTATTTGTGCCCCAGGTAGCATTGAAAGGTGTTCGCGCAGTTGCAAACCTGGCATTTTGAGAGGTATTATGTGGCTCTTGCGGTTTTGAGAACGTTCTACGACCGGCATGTGAAGGAGTGGGTACCTGGTGAACGCTCTCAACGTTAGGCTACACGTAAGCAAAAGTCACTCGATAGTTACAGGCTGCACAGCCATAGCAATATATCAATGAGTAGACCACAGCAGAAAATATAGACAGATCATGGGTTCCACTCAAGATTTGCCTTGCATGCGGGAGGTTGAGGGTTCGATTCCCAGTGCCACCGGGTACCTACCGGTGATACAATGGGCACAAGCTTCCCCTGACCTGGGGATCCGCTTAATCAATGTGAAATGCTTGGGAAATGGGTCTTTGACACCACCTTGAGCAAATGAACTGTTGAATTTTTTTACCTCCTGTGAACAACTAATTGTTTCTAGTGTTAGTTGAAAAGCGTGCCTTTCTCTTTGAGCATTAGATATTACCACACGCATAAAAAAGCATCAGTTCCCGTATATTGCCACCTATAGTAGAGTAGAACGGTTTAGTGTAGCTGGCGTGAACAGCTGCACGACTTTTGTAAAAGAATGATTTGTAGTACGATTATTGCGCAAACTTCTTTGCTCGCAAAGAGTGCTGCTGACCACCTGGTTTTAATCCGGCTATAAGAAACCGAATCGCTGTATTATTTAAATGCACTTGCACATCAGAAACAGAGCTGTATACAAAAACTACATAATTTTTGTGTGATTGATGATGGTTCGAGGCAGCATATAAAAATTACCCTTCCTTGAGAAGTTAGATATTTGTTAAGAACGGCGCCATATGATTAAGAAATGAACGAAGTTGTAGGCGCTTTAGGAGAGCAACGAGTGGTTAGCAACGAATGGCACACTTATAATCCGGTGGATTTCCGACTGTGGCGCGTCCAACCAGTGCAAATTTATGACCAGACACTGAAAGGTCAGCGCTGTGGGCCAGCCGCCAGAAAACGTCCCTAGATTGCACAAGTAGTGTCGCATATAATCCAAGCCTGTTATAATCTAATGTGGTGATGAAAGAAAACTGGTAGTTCTGGACAATTATTGGCATTACAATTTACAAAACACTGGGGAAAACTTGAGCACCAAGCAGTAGAAAACACTCAGAGGGAGAAGGAGGCTACCACGTCTCAAATGAACAGACTAAAAAGGGTCTTCGACTAATGGTGCCAGAGCCAGCGTGTCCACATCAGCCGCTGAGCCCAGGCCAGAACACTAGTAAAGGTTTTGTTCAACAACGTAGCATACGGTTATTTCGTAGCTGAACTTCTTCTAATGGAGGGCTAACAAGACGGGACTCTGACAAGAAAAACAGATGAGAGAAAGCGCTAATTGGGCGCAGTAAGGATAACTCGAATCCTAAAATAATCAAATGACCTTTGAAGACCTCGTTGTTTCGCACAGCCTTTCAACTTCGTCATCGAGATAATGCTCACAATCATTACAGCAGTTCTTGCTTGGAAAGCGCTGGCAGAATAATTTTTATAAAATGCGTATGTATGGAACCTTTTGATAATAGTATGGAACGTTGGCCATTAAACAATATTAAAGCAGGTTAAATGTATAAAACGCTACTGTTCCAATGAGAGTTATGTGTACGCACATTCCACGAACAAAATGCGATGTATTTAATATAAACAAAAATTGATCCGTCCCAAGAAATTTGAAGCGTATTCTATGAATAACCTAGGGGCGACTACAGACATTTTTATCAAAGTGAAATCGTTTTCTTTGTGTTTATGGGGGTTTAACGTCCCAAAGCGACTCAGGCTATGAGGACCGCCGTAGCGAAGGGCACCGGAAATTTTTACCATCTCGGGTTCTTTAACGTCCACTGATATCGCACAGTGCACGGGTCTCTAGAATTTCGCCTCCATCGAAATTTGACCGCCGCGGCCGGGTTAGAAGCCCCGTCTTCCGGGTCAGAAGCCGAGTGCCATAACCTTGGAGCCACCGTGGCGGCCTACGTGAACACAATACCGAAGGAGGTATGAGAAAAACGCATAGTAAGAAAGGTTTTGACGTTACATTCCGAGAAAAGTATTGACAATTTCAAATCCTTGTGAGAAATTGGCACTGGCAAAAAATTGATGTCGCGGAAAAAGCAACCAAGCAGTTCAAGTCCTGTGAAGGCACCTCAGATATGAAGGGAGTAAACTGGTTTGCGCAAAGGGTTGAGTTTTTTGTTCATTTCTCTACTGAACTTGGATGTGGCAATTGGATATTATGAGCCAAGTGTAAAGCCAATTAATGAAACGCAAAAGGTGCGCTCGTCATGAAGTATACAGACAAGTAAGTAGCCGAAGGATTAAATTGCTTTCCTTTCTCACTGGAGGGGCCTGAGACTCATCGACTTCAACTGCATATAACCAGCGGCATTAATAGTGACAAGCGAAGCTATAGACAGCAGAATAGTTCTAGAATGAGCATAACTTGAAGAGAAATAAATTGAAGTGATCCTACTCACAGTAATGAATGCTGGAGACACAGCTCTCTTCAATTGTGCTCAGTGATCACCTTCAGCGATTTACGGCCCTCTGTTTGCAATAAACTGTTTTTTGTCAGTTGATGCTGTTTAAGAAAACTCTCTTTAATTGTCTTCTTTGCAGGAGGTCGATCGCTGCTGCTACATTATCCGTATATGCCATGCATACGCAAGCGACTTGAACAAGGCAAGTTACGCTTCTGTGCACTACCAGCTTGAGTTGTTCCCTACCAGTGTCCTAAAGCTGCTATCTTGATAAGTCTTACTGCCTAGCCAGCATTGTTTAAATTCAAAATGCAGGTGGTGTTTTCTAATTACACTAGCTGTGTGCGAACTCCACAGGAGGCATTGAATTTCGGCTTTGCCGATCTTTCCATCACTTTTTACAAAAACAATGCCAAAGACTTAATGGGCCAAACTTTACACTAAAATGAACCAAAGATATATGTTTTGAGTAGAGTGATGAAACAGCAGTGCAAAAAAAAAATGAGATGAGTAAAAAACGAGACTACGGAAAACACTCAGGAAGGGTGCTTGAAAAGAATTTAAGCCTCATATATAAGCCTTACATATAGGCGTTAGAAGATAAGGATCAGTCACCGTGTGAGAGGAAGCTTACTGTGATTCCCAGCGTCAAACCAAATGTACGTAGAGTGAAAATTGAACCGCGCATTAAGCAGTTCTAGGCGGAAGCAGCCCATGTCGACTTAGGGTACGTCATTTCTTCCGATAGGAAGGTTGAAAAAGCAGTACATGCAGTTTTTAAAAAATGACTGAGTCTAAGGGTTTGAATCTATGTAAATCGGTTACCGTATCTGACAAGTCGGTAGAGACACGGATCGAACGTAATCTGCAATTAAAGTTGTTCCTATTCTGCTACATGAAGAATATTGATATCCACCTGATTGTAATATCACCGAAGAACGGCTGGGGCAATCGGAACAGGTTTAGTTAGTCGTGCTGCGATGTGCAAGACAGCAGGGAGCTCGAAAGAGGAAGACAAAAAACCTGTAAATGACCAAGGCTCTCCAAGTGCCAGGTAATACACTTCGGCCGCGCTACTGGGCCACTGGAGGGGTTCGTACTGGAGCATTACTGCCCCTCCCTGCAGGTCACCACCGCCGCCCTGCAGCGATGGGAAGAAGTAAGAGAAGGCAAGTCGGATGTGTCGGGCTTGTGGTGTAGACACGTGTGAAGCGCTAGCGGTCGTGGTATGGCTTCACCGGAGGACGTGGACATCTTCGGAGGTCTTCGCAGTCGGAGGAGGGAGCTCTTCCGTGCGGAACTTCGTAGTTGATCTCACTGACATGGCGGAGCACCTCGTAGGGGCTAAAATATTGGCGCAGAACATTTTCGGAGCGCCCTCGCATGCGTATTGGGCTCAAAACCCAGACTTGGTCGCAGGGCTAGTAACTTACGTCACTTTTGCTGAGGTTATAGGGACCAGCGTCGGGAGTTTGCTGGTGCCAGATGCGATATTGAGCGAGTTTGCGGGCACCCTCGGCGTGACTAACGATTTGGGCAGCACCCATAACAGAGGACGTAGTTTTAGTTGGAAGCAGCATTGGGTGCAGCATGGTTGTGGATTCACGACCATGCACTGAACATAATGGAGTGAAGGGCGTCGTTTCTTGTCATCATCATCATCATCATCAGCCTTACTACACCCACTGCAGGGCAAAGGCCTCTCCCATGTCTCTCCATTTAACCCTATCCTTTGCAGCTGCATCCACCCTTTGCCTGCAAACTTCTTAATCTCATCCGCCCACCTAACCTTCTGCCGCCCCCTGCTCCGCTTACTTTCTCTAGGAATCCACTCCGTCACCCTTAAGGACCAGCGGTTATCTTGCCTTCGCATTACATGCCCTGCCCAAGCCCATTTCTTTCTCTTGATTTCTACTAGGATGTCATTAATTAACCCGTGTTTGTTCCCTCACCCACTCTGCCCGTTTCCGATCCCTTAACGTCACACCTATCATTTTTCTTTCCATGGCTCGCTGCGTTGTCCTTAGCTTAAGCTGAACTCTTTTCGTTAGCCTCCACGTTTCTGCCCCGTAGGTGAGTACCGGTAAGATTATGCTGTTGTACACTTTCCTCTTGAGGGAAATTGGTAAACTGCCACTCATGATCTGCGAGAGTTTGCCATATGCGCTCCACCCCATTCTTATCCTTCTAGTTATCTCCCTCTCATGATCCGGATCAGCTGTCACTACCTGCCTAAGTAGATGTATTCCGTCACAATTTCGAGGCTCTCGCTGCCAATTGTGAACTGTTGTTTCCTTGCTAGGCTGTTGAACATTACCTTGGATGTTAATTTTTAGATCCATCGATCTGCTCTGCCTGTCTAACTCATTGATCATGATTTTCAGTTCACCTCCTGAGTGACTCAACAAGGCAATGTCATAAGAAAATCGCAGATTATTTAGGTATTCTCCATTATTCTTATTCCCAACTGTTCCCATTCCAGGCCTCGGAATACCTCCTGTAAACAGGCGGTGAACAGCATTGGCGAGATCGTGTCTCTTTGCCTGATGCCCTTCCTTATTCCTATGGTGTCCAATTTATGCTGGTCAGTGTTGACATACATAAATATCATGTCGGCGATCATCTTGCTGAGCCGTTTGGCAAGTCCGTTCGTTTGAGCGTGGTAAGCGGTTGTTTTGCGGTGACTTACGCTTCTAAGGCGCAAAACCTCCTGCGTAAGGGCCGAGGAGAACGCCGTTCTCCTTTCAGTTAGAAAAATGATATGTGCACCGTGACGAAGCACAATGTTTTAATTAAAAAAGTTCGTAGTTTCGTCAGCGGTACTACAGGAAAGAGCTTTAGTCTCACAGTACTGGCTTAGGTAGTCGGCGACGACCACAATGTCGCGGTTACCCCGCGAGGACACCGGAAATGTGTCGAAGTCCAAGCCGACTTAGTGGAAGGGACTTGTTGCGCATCAATAGGCAGCACTAGTCCGCCTGGCTTTGTCGGCGTAGTCTTGCGACGTTCGTAGGCGCGGCAAGTTCGGAGGTAACGCTTGACAACTGCAGCAACCCAGGGTCAGCAGAAATTTTGGCGAATCCATGCGGAAGTGTTGCAAAAGTCAAGGTGACCAGAAAATGGGTCATCATGGCACGCCTGCCGGACGTCGTTGCAAAAGATCGTAGGTGTGATGAGCTAGCCGACAGCTTCCGTCAGCTGTTGTTTACGTTATACAGAATGCCGTTGCGTGAACAGAATGACGACAGTCTGCGTGAGAACATTCGCGTGGGAGACTTAGCACTGCCTTCAAGGTACTCAGTGAGGCTGCGTAGTTCACTGTCGTTTCCTTGGTGTTGAGTGAGAATTGGCGTGGAGATGGCGCAAAAAAAAACCGAATTTTATTTGATCAGCTTACTTGCCCTCGATAGGAGCATGAGACAAACACTGGGCATCATTGTGCTTCCTACCAGACTTTTATGCGGTGCTCACATCGAATAGTTGAAGTCAAAAGTTCCAGCGTGCAAGCTGTCCCCAGGGGTCCTTGAGGTTCGCCTGCTAACATAGCAAATGGTTATCGGTGATGATTATAAAAGGGCGGCTATATAAAAAGGAGAAAAATTTGGTCACTGCCCAACCAATTGCCAGACATTCCATTTTCACTCTGGAATGTGTCATCCAGACTTTAAATAATGAGTAAGAAAAAAAACACCTTACGCGTAATGCAAAGGCAAAAGCAGCTGGTCAGGGTCAGCTAACAGCAGATCTGTTGAAGTACGGAGGAGAGATTCTGATAGAGAAACAAGCCACGCTGAATACGAAATGCCGTATGACCTCGACCGTACAAGAAGCTTGGAAGAGCGCTAACATCATCTTTCTTCATAAGAAAGGAGGCGCCAAGGACTTGAAAAATACAGGATGATCAGCGTACTGTCTGTTGCCTAAGAGGTATTTAATAAGGTAATCGGTAACACTTCGGGCAACCTTAGACTTCAAGCAACCAAATGACCAGACAGGCTTTCCTAAAGAATATTCCACAATTGATCAAATTCTTACTATCAATCATGTGTTATAAAAATGCGCAGAATATACCCAACCCCTATATATATCTTTACTCACTACAAGAACGCATTTGACACAGTCGGAACCTCGGCAATCAGGCGGGCATTGCGGAACCAGGATATAGATGAGCCTTATGTGAAAATACTGGAAGATTCTAATCGCCGCCTGCTTACAGGGGGTATTCCGAAGCCTGAATTGAGAACAGTTGAGGAAAACAGTAAATGGAGAATACCTAAATAATCTGCGATCAGCTGATGGCATTGCCTTGCTGAGTCACTCAGAAGATGAATCGCAAAGCATGCTAATCGAGTTAGGCCGGAAGAGCAGAATGGAGGGTCTGAAATTAACACGTAGAAATCCAAAGTGATGTTCAACAGTCTAGCAAGAGAACAGCCGCTCACAATTGGTAGCGAGCTGCCGGAAGTGGTAAAGGAACATATCTATTTAGGGCAGGTAATGAGTGCTCATCCGGATAATGAAGGAGAAATACCCAGTAGAATAAGAGTGGGGTGGAACGCATATGGCAGGTTCTTTCAGATCAATAATGAGAGTGTATCGATATCCCTCAAGAGAAAAGTATACAACAGCTGTATCTTGCCAGTACGCACCTACGGGGCAGAAACGTGTAGGCTAACAAAAAGGGTACAGCTCAAGTTAAGGATAACGTAGCAAGCTATGGAAAGAAAAATGATTGTTGTAACGTTAAGAGACCGGAAGCCGGCAGAGTGAGTGAGGGAACAAACGTGGATTAATGACATCCTAGACGAAATCAAGAGGAAGAAATGGACATGGGCAGGTCATGTAATACGAAGTCAAGATAATCCCTGGTCTTTAAGAGTAACGTGGTGAATTCCATCAGAAGCCAAGCGTAGCATGGGGCGGCAGAGAGTTGGGTGGAAAGATGAGATTAAGAAGTTTTCGGGCCTATGGTGGGCGCAGCTGGCAAAATACTGTTATTTGGAGAGATATGGGCGAGGCCTTTGCTCTGCAGTGGGTGTAGTCAGGCTGATGATGATGATGATGATGATGATGATAAATCAACACAGAACCTTAAGTTTTCATATTTCTTTGCCACTATAACTAGCGGCGACGCCCGTCAATCGCTGATATCACGTCGTCCTAGAGCATTTCTTGAACTTGTCGGCGAATAGCATCACGTTCTCTCGAAGAGATCTGATAAGGCGATGGGGTCGTCTGGTCAAGTGGTCGTCAGTCGGGTCGTCGCGGCGAATTGTCGAGTGGAGGCTCTCGACTCGGTCCAGTACAGTTGCCTTACCCTCGGAGGATGCCGTCTTAAGTTTTCTCTATGACGGGACGTACCTCTTTACTCGCCAGAGAATGGCGCACGGCTGGGCAAAGAGAACCCCCTCGGTGATAGCGGTTATGACTGGCGTCGCTGTGAGCTCGAGAACTGCACGTTATCGTCCAGGTACTGCTTGATGTTGTGCGGCCGCTCACCATAGCGTGGCCCAGCTGCGTCAGGTGAAAAAGCCCTTAAGCAATCTGCGGTACGGACAGTAGCGGAGGATGTGGTCGCGCTTCCCGCAGTGGCAGCAGAGCGGCCGATTTTTTGGCGTACGCCACACGTGCGCTTTGCACATGGCGGGCCAGACTCCAGCGGCACGGAGGGTACTGCTGCGATTCGGCAATTCAGAGAACGCACAGGAGCGACGGGAAAAGGCTCGCTTCACGGGCCCAGCACTTCGTTGTCCGTCGCTGTAGGTCATCACGTAGGGCGCCGGCTGCGGATCTGGGAGTGACTGCACAATTAGACGGATTGTATCACGGAACACGTCCGTAAAGGCACGGACACCGGCCTGTGCAGCTTCGAAGGGAAGTTCCGCCACTTCTTCACGCAGAAGGGTTCTTAAAAGCTCCGAAGCTCTTCGGCGGGTAGTGACGTAGGCGTCTACTGGGAAGCGGCTTCTACAGCAGCGTGACGACCGTACTGCGCGCCCCGTAAAATTTCCTAAATTTATTTTCTGATTTAAGTTATCTTAGCGAAGTCATGTACTTGCACAATATTATTCGGAACTGAACAACTGATTAACTGTGCAGCACGCCAAATCGACTCAGCATAGAGAAAGACCGGATTACGAATCTTCAAAAAATTTACGTGATGACGGCCTACTTGCAGATGTTTTCTCGGCATGACTGTTAAAAATACCAGGGTGAGACTAAATGTTCGAAATGAGCTTGAATTATTTTTACTGGTATCCAGCACAGACGCTATAACGTCATGTTAGTGATGATTCTACTCCAAGAATTAAGAAATCGAGTAACTGGGCCAAACTGTGGCATACAGAAATTTTAGATTTGTTTTATTATCGTTTTGAAAATCGCAGTTATTTAACAAACACTGGCATAAAATCTAGTATCACTGCTCAACCCATGCCCGTGTATTCAACTGAAACTCAACATTACGCATAACTAGGTCTCATTGAAAGGAGACCAACAGCGCTCCGCCAGTATGGGACAGGGTTTTTTTGGCCCAAAACACGCAGTGCCGAATTTAAAGCATATGAAAGAAGCAGAATTCTCCTTTTCAATTGTTGCTGCTTTAAAGGAATGCAAACCACATTGTTGTCATTTTAGAGTAAAGAAAACTAACATCACCTGACAAGGTTGCACCCTCTGACATATGTACATTCTATAGAACCCAGAATTGTCTGCTGGCTAGCATTCATCATTTCCATTGGCCAAGACAGCAGAGGCGAAAAGTGAAATTGACTTGGTTTTGTGCTTTAACTATTTCGCTTCCACGGAAATATATTACGAGACATATGAGAACGTAACAACTTGCATCAATAATAATAGAAACGATGCTTTCTAAAGAAAATGGAAAGGTCCTTAGGCAATATACACTACAAAGCTTCACACGCGTGAGAAGGAGATAGTGATGCTGAGAGTCAACGCCCCCTTTGATGTGAGCCAAGCCCCCACCTCCGCTTTCACGAGTAAACTCGTCGCGCTCGCTGAGCCACTTCCCAACTCAACTCAACTTTTCTATCTGAGTTAAACGTACGCCACTTCAAGCAAGCGACGACTGCTCAGGTACACAGGCCACAAAAGTGATTTTTTTCCGCTGCTTTGAATTTGAAATTAAGATTAAATTTTCGAATTCTATTTCAGAGCAAGAAGGCGTACAGCAATGCAACTAACGCCTGTCTAATGAAAATGTCGGCGCTGTTCGAAGTCTTGCACCCGGTGAGTGTGTTCGGAATTTTAGGGAATCATAGACTTCACTGGGAAAGACGAAATATGGCAAAAACTAGTGGAAAAGTAATGAAATAAAAAGGAAATTTATGTAACTTCTTGTTTCTGTTATGAATGTACGGACCCTAGAAAAGCGGCACGACTGATCATTGAGCACAAATATACTATTTGTCCAATCCTCTATTCAAAGAGCGCAGTGCTTTGTACGATGTCTTTGCGTATGACATGAAATTATCCTCATTAGTTTCGCCTTGCTCATGCATTCGCTTCTATGTAAATTTTTATATACCTTCTCAAGCTAAAGTCGGGGACTATCGTGAAAACAGATACTATACTGCGCCTTTTTAAAACTGAACGTATTCAGTGATATAGTAGCTCTCAGTGTAATAAAAAAAAAAGAAACGGAGGTGGCAGTGTTCGCTGTTTGCAATGATCAGTTCGCCAGAAGCGTCAAGCGAGGATGCTGCGCGTTCCGCGCATACGAATTAGGATTCAGGTCTGACAGCGTAGCATGCTGTCTCTTTTTAGTATAGCAAGTTATGTGTGACGAGAATCCACATGTTGTTCGCTATGAGTATGCGCGGAACGTTTCCCGTCAACGTCGCTACCATTGCCTGAGAGCAGCGGATTAAGATTTTCTAGCTCGACAGATAAAATCCCTCTATGGTAGAACATAACCGCTACAGCTCAAATAAGAGATTTCGGTTTGCTTTAACTAGGAGGCCTGCCGTAGCCGCTGTTGCTCTTGACCTGCCAGGTGTCTCGATTTCTCAACTTCAGAAGAATATCGCTGCTGTATCCACGTCTCGAACTACCACGACGCTTCCGCAAATAATGTTGCGAGAAATTTTTGACCATGATAGCGTTTATGTTCTCGTCACTCAAAAAATTTCCTTCCTTCTGTCATAAAAATCACTAAAAGTTCGAGAGTCACCTAGCAGTGTGACGTCATCACAACCTCTCCACTGTTTCCGGTGGTAACCTGAACTCCTAATTGAGGGCTAATTGTAACCTTGACCGGCGGAAGTTAAATTATTGATTGGTAAACAGAAGCTACATGACCCGACGATGTGATCACAACCTGGTCACCATGACACATAGTAACCTGCGCAATTATTTGGGAGCTACCTTCCCCCGTTTCACGTGGGAACTCAGTTAATTAAGATACGTTGATTGGATCTTCTTCTTCCCACTATGGCACTCGTCATGCGAATTAGAGGAGCTAGCGAAGACAAACCCAGGTCTCTCAGGTCCGACCGATTGCCGTGCGTAATGCAGCCAACTGCCAAAGCAGTGGCGCATCGCTTAACAGCTCGATCTCTGCGACAGGAGTGGTATGGGGATTCCCGGTGTTCTTTGATTGCGATTGGAAGCGCTTCGACGACATCAACCGCATGTGACCAACTTTTGAGCATTCGTATGGAAAGCCAGATTTAAAATCAGAGGGCTCCAAAAATTTGAAAACTTTGCCCACACCAGAAATATCCTCAGGATCCCTAAAATTTTGTATGTCTGCCAAAGAGAATGCATTAGGCTAGATTATTGTGTTATTGATTAATTGGATCTCTTTTGAAAACACAATGAAAAGTGAGCACATTTTTAGACTGATCAGTTGTGCATGCCAACATAAAGTGAAAATAACTGGTTACAATTGTAGTTTCGGGGGTAAACTTTCCATAAGTACACAAGATACCCATTGGTGACACCATAGCGCGAGCATCAATGCTATCGCATTTTCTTTTTTAAGCTTGTAGTTACGACAGCCCGAAGTTTTTTGAGTCTGAGAATCGGATAGCTTTCCAGACAACGGGTTACAGAAAAACGGTATTGTGTTTTGATAGCAGCTTTTTTGGGCATAATCTAGCCTAAGACAAAAGGTATGTGTTCACCATCTGGTTAGTTTAAACGCTAAACACATTCGCTTGGGTACTTTAGGCTACGAAAACCAGAAAACGGTGCTTTCCAAAGAGGGGGAACTCTGATAACACAGCGATTAAAAGTCTGCGAGAAAAGAACACCGAGAAATGACCACCCGCTAAAATATGTTATCAGTGTTCCTAAGACATGGCTGGTTATCAGAATGCACTCTGCAGTGGGGTGGGCGATTCGAAAGTTCTATCTGCTCTTTGCACCAAACAGAACAACGCTCTTTACAGTAATCACAAACTCATGGAGTGAGAACAAGGCAATAAGCAACGCCACTTTCGAAATATCGTTCGTAGGAAGCATGTTATAACCCGCTGTATGGTTACTGATGTGCAAGGCGAGGTTCAGCAACAAGTGTTAAATTAGTTTAATTTCACTCTCTATCGCCGCAAAAGCTGAGGGCACTCTCAGAGAGCAATCTTTTTGGCTTTCAGCCCATATTTGTTCTCCGGCTTGCCATCTTTTCGAGTCCCTCGCTTATCCTCTCTAATGACGATTTGCATGTTTTATTTTCCGCTCTGGCTGTGCACTCTCTGTGTCTCCTTTTTCCATTGCCATCAACCTTAACCTTTTCCCCGATTACCATGCTAAGGTTACGGCAACTAATACTACTATTACTACGATTACGCTAAACCCAGAGGAAGAGAAGGGCCTTCCATCTAAGAGCTGTCGCTTTAAAAAATCCCGAGGCAATCAGACGCTATGATGCCACAAAACTGTTTTAGAGGTGTTGGCTGTGCATTTCACTTTCCACTTCATCACCTCACTCTTGTATTTTTAGATTCGCTTTCTCCGTGGTCTTCTGTTCGTTGGAAGGATCTGAAGCGTGGAGTTGAGAGTCGCATTAAGCATATTGGTAGGAGATGTAGTCTTGACGTTTCCAACCAGATTTGTTTTTACCCGTCGGACAAAGCCTGTGTATAGGCAACTTCAGAGCACGGATGATATACAGAACGTGAAGTTTTTACACCAGAGAGGGTGTGAGTCGCGAGGTGACCACAATGTCAATTGAGAAAACTGTACAGCGCCTTTTTAGGCCACAGCTCAACGAAACAAGTGAAGCGAGGGGTGGGCGGATTTGTTATAATACCAGCTGCTAGAGTAGGTTCAAAGTAGGGCAGTTATGATGTCATAGAGATAGCTGGTATGAGCGCGGTTGATCTGCTCTAGATTCTTTTACGTGGATGAAAAAATGGGTTAGGAGTTTATTCTCTCAAACATGTCGGCCTGAGTTTCTTGTGCGTTTGTTTTCTGTTTAGTATTTCAGTACGGGGTGTTATCTACCCAACCCTGTACTTTGGGTAGGAGGGACCTCGTTGTTGAATGCAGCAGATTATGTTCCATCACCGCTCTGTAACATCAACTAAATTATCGAGGCACATATCTGTACCGCTATCCAGACTCCAATAAATGCAGATGACACGCCTGGGAATCACCACGCGACCATAAGCTTGGCTCAGAGGCCAGATTCGCTGAGCAACCACGGCGGCTGCGGTGCCTTTTCTTTATCCAGTGCTGCATTTTTTACGTGCACGCGCCAAATGAAGCTTCAAAAGCGACGCAGAGGAAGCGAGCTATGTATCTTCAAAATGAGTAGCGCTCTATAGGCAATTTATACAAAACTCTGCGGTGCCATGACTGGACATGATCCGGAAGGTTATGTTGCTCCTTTTTTCATTAGCCTGATTCAAACGCTAAAAGTGCTCGTAAATATGAAATTTTCTATGAACAGCGAGGCTCTAACAGACAACTGGCATGATTCGTTATTTCTCCTTGATTCAATGGCGTTTGCGTTTTCCAATTTCACAAATTTCTACATTATCCAAAGTCTCTCAAAGCATTAAAAGGTTCGCTTGTGAATCAGTGCACAAGGAAGACTAACATCAAGCTTTTTCAAATTTCGGATTTGAGTGCCTCATGCCAAGTTCGACAATATAAATAAAAGAAACTGCCCAATTTTTATCCGGTGAAAAATAATAGGAACTTCAGTATAGGTCTTGCAAGAAAACCCTACGCATAATTGAGGGAAGTGCGTAGTGTTTAATGCTTTGTTGTGTTTTTGTGATTATTATTTGGCAGTCGGTTTTGCTGTTGGCAGGCTTCTAGTATTTTTGTATTGCTTGCTCGTGGGAAGCCACCTCAAAGACTTTTCCATTACTTTTTCAGCATTGGAAGAAAGACTACAATGTTCGTATTTCTGACATGAGCTCTCGGTTTCTTGTAAGTAGGTTTATTCCCTGCTTACACTCACAACATTGAGTATAAATCATAGCCCAATCTTTGAAGAGCAAAGAATAAAACATTCAACCCTCTTTCGTGGACAGTACGAAATAACACAGTCTGGCAGTAATATTTATTCTAGAGATATATAATAAGGTGCCACCTCATTCAGCCAGTCTCTGCAAAATCTCCGACATCCACAAATATGTTCTGGAAGTGCGCGGAGCAATTACCTAAAGCTTTTTTATTTCGCTGACCTCAGCTACTAGAGTGGTAGCACCCTGCCTTTAAGCAGGTAAGCGGTGTTGAATTCATGCTGCGCTAAGTTATGTATTTTTAAGGACTCCTGCAGTTCATCCGAGCATTATCTTTACTGAAACCCGCTCCACATATTTGTTATAATCAACTTGTTCAGAGTGCCTTCAATATTTCCCTACCGCCAATACATTTTCCATTAAAAGACAACACAGGGGTGACGGCTGCGCTTCGTGTGAATGCAACTGCCGCCGTTTGTGGAACCTATCGTACTCTAACATCTGTCGGTTTGGGAAAAAAAGTCTCTGGTCCTGAATTGGAACCACAGTGTTCAACGCCATGCAGTACTGTTTTAAGGCGCGCTCGCAAAATGCCAGTTCAACCGCCAGATGTGTATGCTATGCTACAAAGTGGCCGGCCAATATTTGAATTGAGTTCATTGTGTTTGGGATGCAGCTGACACTCAGCCGTCCTAGAGCAAACACAGAAAAATTTAGTTTTTTTATGATAGTTACCTTCTTAGTAGAGCGACACATTGAGGCAAGCAATTACTAGTTATTACTTTTGGTTGTGTTTGTCTATCACCATCGCTCCGTGCCGACAGCAGCGCAATCCTGCTAGCAGCAAGAACTGCTTGTATGTGCTCCTCTTATTCTGACACTATGGATTCAGACGTTTTGTAGCGGTGTCCAGGAAATAACGACACATAATTAAATAATATAGTGCCACGCTCTCAAGGTACAATAATCCTTACAGTTGTTGTGTGAGTTTATCATCATGAATTCTCATGATGAGCAGTACTTTTGATAGATCTCAAAGGCTTGCGACTATCAATTAAAAACATGGGTGCCTTGTATGTTGAAAATTTGTTTTAAAATGTTTAATATTTTCGTGAACCCTACGCTTTCTCCTCATACGCTAGTGGTGCAAATGCATGCTGCTTCTTGTATTTAATAAAAGATCTGAAATAAAATACATGCTGACTGCGTCAAACTTCCTCCATTAAAGCTATAGTGCGTCAAAGAACGGCTTTCAAGTGTACGTTCTTTTGCTTTGTGAAAATAGATTCTGCGCTATTACATCCTTAAAGAAAAACAACGTTTAGGTACATGTAACGTACAAGAGAATACAGGCCCAAATTTAATTAATAACTGTGCCAAAGATCTGCGCAGATATTTCGCCCCACTCAGAACATTGTGTCATTTCGCACCTTAGCGTGAAAATATAGATCCAGCTTTTTAATCGAATGAATACTTAGTTAAAATGAAGAGAGTTTGGATTGTATAGGTATGCAATGTAAGCTTCCGCATTTTTGTGCGCTCCACATCTTCGGCATTAGCCAGAGGTTTCCATGTGCTCAATGATGGCACTATTTGTTGTTGATTCTAACGGCGTCTTCTGTGTTGTAATGTGTCGATGGTTGGCGTCATTCAGTGTGAATCCGTCGAATGCTTGAGCGATGAGGTGATTCCAGGGCACGAATGTCAAGCGTTCTGAACAATAGGCCACTTATGCCTCTCTGCGTTACAGATCTCTTGCGCATCCTTAGAGCCAAAATTTTGGACCATTTCGGCTCGTACATCTTCTAGACTTTGGCGCTCCCACCGTCATTCATGCAAACCTAATTATTTGCATCGCCTGCCCTTTGCATCCTGATATGGTTAAATTGTACGGAAGTGAGCAAAAAAGCACGTATAGGAGATGAAAAATATCGAAGGCTGTGGCGAATTTGGTTTTTAAAACCAATTGTCAGGATAATTACATGAAATCTACGCAATATATTTCTGTACAAACTACACGCGATGCTACGAAGCGCGTTTAATAACGGTAATTTGTAATACCGTTCGCGTTTTCCTAATACTACTACTAGGCATTCCGTGCAGTCCTTAAGTCAGTTTTGCTCATATTGCGTTAGTAGTGACAAGAAAAAGCTTGGAAAGAATATCGCAAGTATATGTTATCTCCCGTCGCTTGCATTATCTCACATAATGCTGCACAGCTACAAAGCAAAAAAAAATGCTATAATAACACCAATGCAACTGCAACAGAAGTTGAAGCTTCTAGAGGCTTGAGTTTAAGGCGAGATTAAATTATAGCGTTACCCGCACTGGTGATGTATTTCGAGACAGAACAACGCCCTTAACTGAGCCAAAGTTTTTACTAAACTTGTAGCAAAATACATGCAAAACCATGCAAGATAAATACCCACATTTCAGCAATGTAGAAGAAGACAAGCTCATCATCAAAAGTGAATACACATTGCCTTATTTCCTGTCCAATGTTTGTCCAATGTTCTTGAGATTGTATTAGGTCATGAGCTTGGCGCTTTGGTGATTATGCGCCACTAAATACAAACCAACAGTTACTTCACTACTAATCACATTACCGCTGTTCCTACAAACCTTCCTAATAAGCGATGATTTTATATCATCAATATGAATAGTACTGCACTACATTTTGCCAAGAGTACTCATTATTCGTGTGCTATTGTTAGATATGAGCAAGCGCCCGTGCGCTCAAGTAGCGCACACAAAAAATTGTTTTGCAACACATTGTTCTTCGTATTGCAGGCCTGTTTACCGGATCTCGGAACACAAGACCAGACGCTGTTTTCCCTGATGTGGCTGAAGGACATAATGTCGGGTTAATGCTCGATCATTTTCTCTTCGCTTCTCAAGGCACGCAACACTGTTCAAGGCTGATTGGATCAATGCATTTCGTTTCTGAGTTGCTTCTGCCTTCTAAATAAAACCTCAGCGAAAGCACCGCAACTTTTTCGACTTCAGAAAGTCACTTCACGAACTGCACACCTCGTTCTTTCTCAGTACCGGACTCTTCGTTTCAAACAATTGGAGAAACCGAAGCTCTTCTGCTGTTGCAAAGAAAGGATGTAAGAACTAGGATGGAACAATAAAAGACTCCATATGCAAGTATTTCTGTAGCAAGACCTTACTGCACCACAACGTCGTTGGTTGATCATGTCTGGTACTCAACAAAATAAAAAGCATAAACCTTCAAGGCTCAATGCGGCAAGAATTAACATGGGGTTTATAAAGCGATAGGTGTAAAAACATTCAAATTAGTATTGAGCCATGTGTGTGGACGAAATCCGAAGGCGAATATTTACCTCTATATTTCCTGACCATATACCCTGGTGTGAGGCGTGGCAAGACAAGTCTGCCATCATTGTGTGAGCCCTCAAAGATCTTACAGGAGGATGAGCTATAATCGTACAGTTACAAAACAATGCGAACAGCTCAACATATTATAACAACGTTCAGCGCGTTAAGTTTAATTCTTAACAATATTCAGACTCGCATTCTTCGTGAAATTTCAAAACAGCTATTACACCTGCCTGCCACTCATCTTCGAGCAATGCTCCGACCCTTCACCTCTCTCCACTCGTCCTTCTCCACGTTAAACTATTCAGCACTATTCATTTTCCTGTCCAATCGCTCTGTCCACTTTCTTCATCCTACTTCTATAGTGACTGGCTACCCCCGGCGCTTCAGGACGACCAGTTCCACCTGGAAAGCCGAGCACAGCACACAGTGATTGTTGGTACGGTTATAAAAATGACGCACACTCTATCTCGGGAAGGCTGGGATACTAGTTAATGCGAGGTAAGGAAAATCACTGTTACACAGATAAAACAAGCATTGAGAATCAGTGCACAAAAACCCCTCGTATACGAAATTTCCAACCGGCTTGCGCACAAAGTGGAATTGAGGTAATCGCCAGCGATATTATTTTTTTAAATAACAGGTATTAATATTTTAATCAGTTTCAGATAACGTGTCTGTTTATTTTTGGACGATATTTACCTTAAATCTTCACACTAACTGAGAATATTGCATTGCGACATTTCTGATATATGCGCATTATGAATTCAAATCAAGTATACACAACTAGGTGTTGCGGACAATGTCTACAGACGCGATTTTCCTTTCGTCATTGACGCAGTCTTATATAGTGCGATTAATTAATGCTCCAAATACAGAGAGCACCATTCAGTGATAATCCTGCCCTGTAACATTCCGCTAAAGGATTAGAACTGTCGCCCTGCTCGACAGCTACGTCATTTCGATAAGTTTCGAGCTAATCGTGATCGTCTTGCGTCCATAGTTACATTATTTTACCCTGACATTGATAGGCCACTATTTTAGTACATTGGCCTTGTACCAGATTGCTACTATTTCCCGTAGCTAGTTAATACGACCAGACTTGTTACGTGTTTATGTAATTACCCGAAACAAACAAGTCCTAATGGTTCCTAAAAGGCCATCTCTATCTTATAATTTCTGAAGCAGACTTACTGCCGGGCGGCCCTCAACTCGCTGATCTTCAAGAAATAAGACATCAGTGATGCAGTGCAGCTGCATTTTGTATCTCCACAGGGCGTACGGAAATGTCTCAAGCCGGAAAAAAGGCAGACACTAGGAGAAAGTATTATATCTTCCAAAGCTGCACTGCTTGAGCCCATATAAAGTATGACGCATGTAAGAAAACCCCCTCTGCCAGTTAAGTTCATCACCGCCAGCCAGCAAAAAGAAAGCCTCAAAGATTGTAGTAGAGACAAGTACGGTAGTTGCTGTAACTAAAAGTTTATTATCGGCAATAGTTAAACCAATGACTTTTGGGTTTAGTCAGCTACTCACGTTTAATCGTCTGGTGCCACAGTGTACCCCCCAGTTTGAGGCAACGTTTACGTGAAATTAAAATTAACATTTATCTTAAAGAATTCAGGACTGTAGTCTAGTTGACTTCCTATGCCACCACGTAGAACATGACAACGAACTAGGAGGCGTAGATTTTCTGCAAAAAAATGCCGCGAGCAGGAGCCAGAGGTGTGAACAGTGCGCGGTTGAATAACGGAGGATGGACTCCACATTTCGCATTAAAATTTCAAAAGGCAGCCGGCAGGTTTTTATCACGATCTTTTCAAGAAGCCACTTTTGCCAGAAAGGAACGCCGGAGATGCTCCTTGTAGGAAGTTTGAAAGCGCTTGCGATTTTTTTTGAAGGCGCCTGCCTCTATGGCGTTCTCGGTGGATGCCACTTTATTTCAACTCCTTCATATGCGGTTTTGTAGCCGCGAGTAAGAACTTGAGGGATACCGTGAAGTTCTTTATCGGCATGCCCATGGAAAATTTCCTTCAGCTGTTGGTGTCGCATCTGGCTTCGACTGCAATTGGCTACGAATAAAATTTGAAGCTAAAGAATTGGATCTGCATTGTTCCTATGTTGCACCCGACATGTATGGTATCTTTCTTCTTTCACCCTGCGCTTACACCAATACTTCGCTGAACAACACGTTGTGTACGGCTTTCAGTATGCGGTTCATTATGCAGTAATCCTAACGCTGTATTTGAAGTATATACTTCTTGATGTAGCCGATAACAATAATAATATTTCAAAACCTTAAGCAAACGCAATTCCTAAAAACAACACTTTTCAATTCCTACATACCAACTTAAACTTCCAGGGAGTTGGCGGTTTTGAAGCCGACAGTAAAACAGCAGTTCTTACAGCTTGACAGTGCACATTCAAAGCTAAGAACGCTATAATTTACTTTAGTTTTCGTTCTGGTGCAGAAAAGTCATGCAGCCGCTGAATGACATGTATAAAGCATGTCCAAGTTGAGCGCCTGTATGCGGCTGGTTATCAGCCGCATATAAAATATTGTGCTTCAGAAAGTCTAATACAGATTGAAGACCATGAACCGCTAGAAGAGCCACAAGTAGACGAAGTCAGTATTTGTGTTAAGACCAAATGTCAGACGGCGTGAAGAAAGTTGTAGGTGGGTACTATGTTCGGCTCATGTTGTCAGCGCCAACGGAGGTCTTTTGTGATTTACAATGTTGGAGGTGGAGGCAATTTATTTAAACCCACATCCCTAAGTATCAACAGCACACCACAGAGGTCAACTGTTAGATTCCGCTTCATTTGGTAGGATGTACAGTTTTGTAATTTTTCAACATGAACCCGCGAGCGTCGGCTTCCCGGTGCAGCGGTGCCGCGGCGAAGTAGAGCGGAAATCGGGAGAGGGAACGAGTATCCGCGCTGTTCATGTCGTTGTAGTTAACGTCGTCAGCTTGGCTCTTCTGTTTCGTGCGAAGCAACCCCTGTGAATCAAGTGTTATGGCAGATCGAGTTCCCAGAGCGTTCGTTTCGTGTTCTATCTTCTGCGTGTCTGTGGCTTTAGACTGGTGGAAACATTTAGAATTCCAAGCCAGACTCTTGGCACCGGCTACATTTCAGTGTGTGCTTTAATGAAATTAACGCGGCAACATCCATGGTCCTCTTCGGTCAGTTTTTCGGAAGTAACGTTGCAAGCGGTTTCTTGGGCAAGCTACGCTGTTCCCAATAGTATGCTCTTTTTAGAATTACCCACGCAATATGCAGCGGGTAAAATCAATTGGTCGCAGCTTCTTGCGCCTCCGATGCTTAACAGCCGATGTGGGTAGGGGTTGTTTCGCAGTAATCAGAACAACCCACCTGACGAAGAATAATTACTCCAGCAGCAAAAATTGTGGGCGTGCTCTTGCCCTCCCACACTTTATCCTCTCCTTCTTCCGGCATCGCAGCGCCAGGCAGTCGACGCTCGCGCGTTCGTTTTAAAAAACTGGAAGGGTGTACATCTGCTCAGCATTCCGTATCCGGGCTCTGAAACAGCCTTAGTAATCTAGCGACTGGATGATTACATCTCATTGCTAAGTAATTTATGGAATGTGCTTCAAGGCATGATTAGGGAACTAGATAGGGAATGCAGAATTGTGAGCCTGGGAATTTAAAACCAGAACACTTTACTGGTCGACCGTCTTGGAAAAAAAAGCAGCTTACGAGAGGTAACGAAATTTAAATGCATCTACTTAGTGTAAGCCCACATGCGGACCACCGGGCTGAAGTAACTAGGAAAAAATAATGGAGTGGAATCCATTTGGCACGCACTCGCCAGTGTGTAATAGTCGGCTACCAATATCATTCAAGCGGAAACTCTTCAAGAGATATACCTTAGAGGTATTGACCTATGTGGCAGAAACGAAGGTGCAATCGAAAAGGGTCGGATTCAAACTGAAGACACGTGAGAGAGCTGTGAATAAAATTATACATGCAACCTTAGGAAACAGTAAGAGAGCAGAATGGGCAAGTAAAAATTTTAATTGAGGATTTCCTTGATGAAGTAAAGGAAACATTACCAGAGCAGTATTGCAAAGACACGACAGCTGACCGTGCTTAACACACTCACATAGAAAGCAATTTTCGGGGCCCAAAAGCAGCCCGCAACATTACCATCTTACCCCAATCCCTGTTGGTCATTACCCAACTGGTGGTCTATCCTTAGATTTCTTGGGTGCAGCGTGTCCTAATAGCGAGCATCCGGCGAAACCGACCTATTGGATCCCACAAGAAATGGGAACAGCAATCTGGTAGAAGTGTTTTTCACACGCTGTCTGAAAAATCTGAGCTTTCCGAAGGCGTCATACACCACTCAGTATTTGTGGCGCACATAAGCCATAGACGGCGCTGCCCACCCATGACCCACACTCCAGTGAAGGAATAAAATGTAATGGGCAGGATCTGGAGAGAAAGAGCGAAAAAGGAGGCGAAAAAACGTCCGAGTGCAGCTGCCGAACGCCACTGATGCGCAACACAGGAGCAGGATGCGAAACAACAGCGCATACAAGAGACGCAGAAAGCCTCCCTGCAACGGCGCCCCCGACAAACTGATGATGCAAAAAAGCAGCGCCTACAAAACATACGGAAAGCCACCATACAACCGCGGGACGGGGAGACAAATTATTCGAAACAACAGCGTCTACAACACATGCGAGGAGCCGTCCTACAACACCGTACCGCCGAAATCGACGAAATGAAGCAACAGCACCTACAACAGTTACCGGGAACCGCCTTACAGCTGAGCGCTGGCAATCCGACAACGCGAATGAACAGCAGGTGCAACAGATGGAGAAAGTCGGCCGGCAAAGGCCCATCCCCAAAACCGCTCAGGAACAGGAGGTGAGGCTTTAAATATGCGTCTAAGTTAGGCACTGTCGTGTACCAGAATAAGTATCTACTGCCAAGACCGATGCCTCCTTTGTAAATCACTATATTCGACACGAGTTCGTACTGTCGTGCAGGTTCTGCGATATACTGTGGTTTCGGCTGTACCTCCCACTTGAACACTATATGTAATGCGAGAACTATCAAGTTCAGGATCTGAAATTCACACGAAAGCAAGAAAAACGTCGAGAATGCGGACGAATACGTTCACACTTCATCAACACATTATATCCTCGAATTACATACCAGTTGCTTAGTGACTATCACAGCGAATGCTTTCCACTTCAAGGGGATCTAGCGTTGTTACTTCCGCAACAATTTTGCATTTTCAAATTCTCTTCTTGCGTCGCCAAAGTTCTTTTAGACACACCCCTTATTGTTTCTGCGGCTGTACCTTTTTCCTTAGCGTTGGTTTTTGTTATAAGTATTTTGACTTTTACCTTTTTGGTTGCTTTACTCATGTGCTTTTCATCTAGGAATGTTTCGGCGTGCACATTCGTCTTCTGTTATATGTTTTGCTTGTTGAGTGCTTCTTATCCGCCCGAATTTACTACTACCATTCCCACTTTGCTTCTTAGTTTCTGATTTTTGCGCTTGTTTTAGAGCTGTCACAATTTTACGCGCGAGCAGCAGCGCATTGCGTCATTCCGATGATAGAAGCCCGTGCTTTCTCCAGGTAAGTTGCATAGTTTATAAAGATTATTGTATGCGGAGCTTAAGATGCGTATAAGAATTCTGTAGTTAAGGCGTGTCTTGTCATGCAGCTTTGCGCACCATTTCGCACAGTGTTTTACATGAATGACATGCAGCGCTAAAACATATATACCGCTTATGGATGCATCGATGAACTCGCTCCTGTAGCTCAGCTTCTTTTGCATCCGGCTGTTCATTGTAACTTCACGGCCTCAATCCCGGTCGCGGCAGCCGTAATTGGAGTTTTGAGCTTAGTGCTGTGCGATGTCGCCGTACGCAAAAAATCCAGGTGGTGCAAATTATTCTGCCCTCATTCGCTATGGTGTCCCTCATCGCCCTCCTGTCGCTGACGTTCAAATTCACAATTTACAATTTCTCTCTTATAACCAACAGTAACTAAGACAAAGACACATCCGGAGGCAAAGATGAACTGCATAGCGCTCACTCACAGTTTACGAAAACGAAACGTTGCGCTTCCATCGACAGCTTAACTGGAGAGCGGAAGGAAGTGATGGCATCTGCACGTACGTCGCCAGCCTCTCGGGGTGCATCGGCACTGCAACATTTTAAATGCTGCCGCAAACAAATGGTCCCTTGGAGAACGTCCCTACTAATTGGCGCAAATAAAATTAACACGCGTGGGTTACAGTGACTGGGATTCGTCAACGCAAAGAAAGTCTTGCGCCAAGCACTCCAGAAGAGCCAAGCCCTCTCTCTTGTCCTGCATCATGGTGCCAGCCAGCACAGCTCACCGAGGGTCTCAGTCTCAACGGCGGCGATTAAAATTGAATTGATAGCAATAGTGTACGTTTTGGAAAAAAAATATTCCAGCGTTTTGAGTTGGTGAGGAAAGTTTACCGCAGCTGCATTTCTATACATTACGTGAAAGAGTAAGGTAGATCCATGCAAAAAGAGATGGTTATTCTTCTGCTCATTCCCGTCAAACAGTGTTGCCTTTATGACATTATTTATGTAATTTTCGTCGTAGGAAGACCTTTTTATTAGCAGTAATTATTTATTTTCTCTGTATTCAAAAAATATTTTCAATAGCTCGAAATCTGAAATCCATATGTGTCCGAAAATTTCAGTGAGGAATTTTAAAATCCTTCACACAAAATTTTCATGTTGCTTGTTCACAACCTGAAATCATATGTGAAGCACTCAAGCAACTGAAAAATGTCTTGTCCTTGATTGAGGTAATCATAGTGTCAACTGAGTAATACGCAAGGGATGTCCTTTTTAGTGCCAATGATATTATTTCAGTTCCTTTAGCCAGCCCATGTAACTCAAAGTGGGCTATGAGGTTAGGCACCCTGTAGATTCATTGTGTGTAGCCTATGTGAGCCGCGGTAGGACCATTGTGGAATTTGCAACGTGGGCCCCAGTCGGGCATCAGTGGGCTGCCCATATACGCCGCAATACGTCCCACTTGAGACCGATGCAGGTAACCCTAGTGAGGCTGCCCACATTTGGCCTTGATTTCTTCATGTCAGAAGCCCACCGAACTCCCCCATCGGTCCTAATTTGTTTAGATGTGGGTAGCCTTTGAGTGCACACGTTAGGATTTCAACTCAGCTAGACTCTCAGAAATCGGCATTGGACCGATACGAATTTTAATGGGGCAAGACCAATTCGGGCCAGCCCATATGGTCTTGATAGGGGGCCAATGCAGGTTCTTCAGGGGCAGACTCACCCCACAGGCCGTCATTGTACAATCGATGCAAAATACATGCAAAAATTTTTTTCCCACGTCAGCTTAATCTAAGCAACCCAACATAATTTTCTTTATAAAATGGAGAAAAATGGGCTATGTGAGCTGCCCACAAGAGCCTGTGGTGTGCTTTGTGCAGGCAGCACACCTTATTATTGGGCAATATTTGCGACCGAACTCTAATGACGTTTTGAAAGTCTCAAGCAGACGAGTATAACCTGGTAAGGCGGCACAGTCATTTCTCTGCATGATCTAAATATTTTGCGCAATTGATATGAGTGCGATTGCAGAGTGTGTAATTTTAAGTAATCGAAAAAACGTGTTGAGCATTATATAACACTTTACTTAAAAGACTAAGTTACGAGCGCGTACATTACATAATACAGCTAAAAAATTAAGTCAAGCCGCGCTGTAGACGATCAAACACCGCCTGCGGCAATGAATCCGCTTCCTCTTTTGGGGTTCCTGCGTTTTGCGATTGCTCCACTTTGACTCTACAAGTAAACAATGTGGAGAGCATGTCCGCGCCCATTTTCCAGCCTCAGTATGAATTATGAGCAAACTCATATTGATCCCACATTAAAGTTGCATGTGCTTTCATGTACCCTACAAGAGGCCGATGTGGGCAGTAGGTGGGCACGCCCATTTCGGAGCCCGTCCCCAGCTTCTTTTGGACCAACAGTGGTTTCATGTGGGCAGTCCCATTTTGGCTAGCAGGGCTTTTTCAAGCAGAGAGCACGCATTGATGTTTCAACAGCCCTCAAGTGGCAGACAAGGTACCGATGTAGGCTAGATGTTGGAATGTGGCTGTTGGTAGCCCTAGAAACACCGATTTTGGACTTATGCAATATCAACAAGGCAAGCGCAATTTGGGCTGGCTCCCTTATTTCGCAATGAGGTGCTGACGTAGGTGATCTGGCATTTGCCCCGGACCCACTAGCCCATGTGGGACCCACTAGGGCCCTCCATTGTGTGCTACTTGGGCAGGTTCGAACTCCCGCGTGGCTCCTACTCCAACGAAGAAAAGGTATCTGCTCATTATTTCTTGCTTCCCCCCTATTTACGGAGATTTTAATCTTCCTGAAGTCGAATGGTAAACTAGTTCGGTCAGCTGTGACTACGCAGCCGTAAGAGAAAAGCCCGAGGTATCACTGATTTTAATACCTTCCATGGTTTAGGTCCATATAATGTGATGAAAAACTGTGCTGGTAATATTTTAGATCAAGTTATATGAAACGCGCCAGTGTTTGGTGAGCAAATGGCACGCAATGCTCTTGTTTTAGGAGGCAAGTTTGTCTTTTCATCCAGCGCGTGAACTGAAACCAGAAAAATTCAGTTTACAACACAACCGGTGGTGTCAGGGCGAACAACTGCTTAGCGCTTTAAATTATCGCTGAGTATGAAGTTTTATCGGTGATTCAGAAGCTGAAGCCAAAACGTTCAACAGGAGTCGATTAAATTCCGAGCTTCATAATCAAACCACGCAGTGACATTTTTGGTCCAGCTGCTGTAACGTATTTGATCAACTTATCTTTTCGCACTGGTATTTTTCCTTGTCTTTGGAAACTGTCATTAGTTGTTCCTGTATATAAGTCTGGCGATGCTTGTGAGGTGAATAATTTTCTACCAGTGTCATTATTTGTTGTTTTGCAAATTTTTGTAAGAGTAATATAGGAACACATGAGTTCATATTTTAAACAAAAGTCAACACCTCTGGAGCACGGTTAAAAAAAATAGCCTGTTGAATCGAATCTCTGCAACTTTCTGGTGTATAGTGGCCTCACGTGTTTAATCGCAGTGAAGTGGGCACCACCTAATCTGACATGACTATGCTTCTTGACACTCTTCCCCATGAGATACTACTGACGAAGATAGAGAAAAAGGGACTCTGTCTCACGCACTGCAAATGGCTCAAAAGCTACCCTGGCAGCCGCGTAATGTGGTCATATTTTCCGGCTGTTTGTCTAACGAGTCTGGTTCAACGTCTGGAGTCCTTCAGGGTTCCAACTTGGAAGGACGGCAGATTGGGCGAGTTGGTGTCCCATGGTAACAAGAAAATTCTAATAGAACTAGACAGCTGCACCAGCGCCGTGTTTTTCTCCTCCTCTTCCTGGTACAGTTGTCTACCGCTGTTTTAATTTTATTGTACCAACTTGGCACCGCTGTTGTCTTTAATATTTATTAATGATTTGCCGCTACAAGTCGACTCAAGAGATTAGTCATTTGCTGATGATTTAAAATATTTCCGTAAGATTGAGACATTGCAATACATCGCTGTTTGCAAGGTGACATTAGCTACATCGAGAAATGGTGCTTCATGAATAGGCTTAAACTGAACATTAAGAAAACTTTCCATTTGTCTCTTACTCAACAACGCGACACAAATATATTTATTTTGGCAGACAAATATCTCTTGCTGCTCATGTATGAGACATCGTTCTCATTGTTTAGTCAAAGCTCGATTTTCGGTTACATGTCTCGTCAATTTTCTCTCGCGCAATGTGACATATAGTTTCTCGTTTAACAAAAAATTTTAGTAGATACGAATGTCTGCGCACTCTTTACTGTGCTCTCGTGAGCCCACGTCTCGACATTGCATCGGTGGATTCTCATAGTGTCTCCGTTACCTGGGAGCAATGAAATCGCAAACGTTCAGCGGAAGTTTGTGCGCAGTCTTTATTATAGATATATTGGGCGCCGTCGTTTCTACGACTACGATTCTCTTCTAACAGACCTTGGTATGTCTGCACTTCATGAGAGGCGACAAGACACAGGAGAGAAGCAAACAGGACAAGTGGCGACTTGAGCGTGACATGCCTTTAATACATAAATTTTTGCTCGGCTCTATTGACCGTGATCAGTAATTGATGTCACTGCGATTTCGTGTGCCCTAGGGAAAAACCACCAAACGCCATGATGCATTTTATCCTGACATGCATGCTATTTCACTGAATTCTTTGTGAATAACATATCATAAATCTTTTCGTGACACAGATATATTTGCCTAATTTGCTGTTTTCATTGTTCATTTTAATATCCGTTTTTTCTTTATTATTAATAATATTAATATTAATATTATTATTGTATTTGTGATCTTTTTTCTGTGTGATGTCTGTCCACGCCATGAGGTTTGTGTTTACTTAGTGTGCGCTCATTTAGGCCAATTGGCTGTTGAGGCACACTTAAAATAAAATATATTTCTATCTATAGCTAGAGGTTTTTGCATAGTTAGATTTCTTTTTACTACTGCTGAATACACTTGATTTTTCTGTTGCCTGTATCGCTACTAATACTGAGTGTATGCTTTAATTTTTCCCGTCTTTTCTAAATGAGAGTAAATGAATTATCAACATTATATTATATTGCAGGTTGTTTTCCCGATCTCTCTTTTTTAAGGTTAGTCCCATCACAGGAACAGATAACAGACTTCAAATACAGTTGTACTTTCTTCGCGTAGCCATATAGCGCTACACATCAATGCCACTTTTTCGACACTTAGAGATTATGAGCACGGACCATATAAAACATTGTCTGGGAATGTGGAAGAAGTGCACAGTCGCCCTCCTCCCGCACAAACGCCTCATGAAAACATTGGCCGTCCCTTCTCTTCTCCGTCTGCATCTTCTGCTGGTGCCCTGTGCAGAGGAGATCAGCGTTTCAATAATTAACTGTCTTGATGCCATGCAAAATAAAGCTGAAATGTTTATCCTTTCATCATATTCACCCTATAAAAGTGTGTCAGAACTAAAGCAAGCTCCTAATATTCCAGACCGTATCAACCGACGTAAGTTCTCTCGTTTATCACTCTTTCATTCTCGATACTGCAGTGACTCCCCATTGCATCGCTCCTGCCCATCACATCGTCACCGAAAAACATAGCTGGCAGTGGTAATCAAGGCCACATCGGCGTCCAGCTGATAGCGTTCCGTCATCGTGTCGGTGGTGCTGGAAAGAACGACACCCGCGTTCACTGTGCCCAGCGCGGACGAAGGTCTGCAGGGGCTGCCACAAAAAGGGCCACTACGCGTCTGTCTACATGTCACGCCGGGTTGACATCGCTGAACCATCAGAACACGACAGCGAAGGTGGATTTCTCGGAACCGTCTCTTCCTTCGATACGTCGACATAGGAGACAACCATTCTCGTGCAAGGCCAAGCTGTGAAATTCAAGACTGACACAGGGGCTGACGAATCTGTCCTCCCACCTACGACTTTCAGCATGCTCCGACATCAGCCTATGTTGTTCGTAGCTCCTCGGCAGCTCTACGGTCCTCATGGGAGACCTCTGGCAGCGTAAGGCGTATCGCGTCTTCAACGCGCCTACCGTGGACGTGAAACGCCCAAGACGTTTACGTGCTGGAACATGTCCACACTCCCTTACTCCGCAAACCCGCCATCAGAGGCTTGCACGTGCCAACCTTCGTCAGCGCCGTCGCAAAGGTGAACCCAAGTGACGAATTTCCTTCATTGTTTCAAGGCCTCAGCAAGCTACTAAGAGAACACCACATTCGCCTGCGTGAAGGTGCGAAACCATTTGCTTTGAGCACCCTTCGCCGCATACCAAATTCGCTCTACCCAAAAACAAGGCTTGAACTGCACCGAATGGAAAACAAACATTGGCGTTATTTCACCTGTTGATGAGCCGACTTAATAGTGTGCAATGATAGTGGTAGTCCAAAAAAAAAACAGTGATGTTAGAATTTGCGTCGACTTTCCCGAGCTCAACTGTCACGTCCTACGAGAGTGGCATCCGATTCCCTCTGTTGAGCATACACTCGGACTGCTCCACAGAGTCAATGTATTTTCGAAGCTGGATGCTAATTCAGGGTTCTGGAAGATAGCTCTCAGTGAAGGCAGCAGCAAGCTCACAAATTTCATCATGCCACTCGGGAGGTTTTCCTTCAACAGGCTTCTATTTCGCATCGCGTCCGCTCCCGAGCACTTCCAGAAGCAGATGTCAAAAATTCTGCAAGGTGTCAAAAGAGTTGTGTGTCATATGGACGACATCCTTATCTGGGGTTCAGACGAAACATAGCAGAAAGAGACACTCCGCACCGTTCTTCAACGACTAACTAAGGCAGGTGTCACACAGCTCTCGTTCCAGCTCTCGTTCCTAGGTAACAAACTTCACCAGCAAGGAATCAAACCGGACGACAAAAAGGTTGAGGTCACCTTAAAGGTAAACAGCCCGACCAACAGAACTCAGCTGCAGAGGGTGCTTGGGATGGCAACCTATCTTGCCCGCTTTGTCCCCAACTTCCATGACGTGCTCCAAAGGCTCTCTTGCTTGCAGTAAAAAGCAGGAATTTGTTTGGGACATTCCTAAGCAGCAAGCGTTTGACAAGAGGAAGCGACTACTTTCGCCACGCCCAGTCCTAGGGGTTTACGACCCTGCAAAGGATGCAGTACTCAGTGCAGACGCTTCTTCCTATGAACTGGGGGCAGTGATTGGACAGAAACAAGCTAGTGGTAAGTTTTTGGTCATTGCTTATGCCTCCCGGCTTCCATCTAATACTGAGAAACGGCATGTGTAAATAAAGAAAGAGGCTTTTGCCTTGGTTTGGCCTTGTGGAAGGTTCAGCGACTATCTCCTCGGCAAGTTCTCACTCGAGACAGACCACAACACGCTGGTATCAATCGTTATGCCAGAGAGAATGGATGACCTTACACCTCGACTACAGAGGCTCAAAGTGAGGATGATACGGTACCAATACGAGGTGGCGTACGTCGCTGGAAAAGACCTCCTCGCTGCTGACAAGCTTTCCAGAGCGCCGCTTCAACAGACCGGTGACAACAAGCTAGAGGGCGACGTCGAAGTTTTCGTCCGCTGTGTGAGGACAACGTTCCCATCAAGCAGCACTGCCTTGAGTGGCTGAAAGTCCCAAAAATCAAATCGTGTGTGCTTGTAACTCCGAGAACTCTGCAAGAAAAACTGGCCTTCTAGATGGGATTTTCCCCTTCAGGTCAGGCCTTTCTACGAGCATCGTGGCCTCTTCACCGTAGAGGACGATCTGCTACTCTACGCAGCCCGGGTGGGTGTCCCGCTGACCTGCAGGAAAGTAATTTTGCGTCTTCTGCACGACGACCACTTCGGCATTACGAAGACGCGAGCTCGCGACAAGTGCACCGTTTCATGGCCTACAGTGGCCAAAGACTTCGCAGCCAAGATAAAACATTGTCCAGAGTGTGTCAAGACGTCCAGCAACCACAAAATTCCCTATGCGCAACACGAACGGGACACAAGACGAAGGACTAGCACAAACAGGCGCTGCCTATCAACTCTGGCTATCAAAGAGTTGATAGCCAGCTCCTGTTTGTGCTAGTGCTTCGTCTTGTGTCCCGTTCGTGTTTCGCTGAGAGCGAAAATGAACACTTACCAACTCGCCCAAATTTCCGCCTTGCTAAACAAAATGCCCCTTCGAAGCACCGAGTTTCTGTTAACACCATGGGAGAGGTGCAAGAGACCTGTTCTAGAACAGCTACTGGTGGCTAATCATGACTATTACTCCAGATATCCGGAACTGACTCGTCTAGCGAAGCTGTCATCTGGTACAGTCATCAGTCACTGCAAATCAATTTTCTTCTGGCACGGCATTCCAGAGGCGGTAGTCTTCGATAATGGTCCGCAGTTCTCATCCTCCGACTTTGCTAAGTTTGTTCAAGAATACGGGTTCAAACACATCACATCAAGTCCACAGTACTCTCAGAGCAACGGACTCGCTGAGGCTGCGGTAAAATTCATAAAACTTCAATGAAAAAGACCCAAGACCCGTACCTGTCCCTCTTGTCATACCGGTCAACTGCATTGAAAAATGGCTACAGCCCCTCTGAACTATTGATGGGGAGGCTCTTGCGGACAAAA
The DNA here is from genome assembly GCA_030143305.2 of Amblyomma americanum. Lineage (NCBI taxonomy): Eukaryota > Metazoa > Arthropoda > Arachnida > Ixodida > Ixodidae > Amblyomma > Amblyomma americanum. The sequence continues at coordinate 31,003 of JARKHS020023410.1, read as the reverse complement.
ATTCCTCTGGCTCCTGGAAGGCTTGTTCCCCGTTTCTCAGACGCCACTAAACTTCGGTATTTTGAAACCCAATACCGCGAACAGCAGCGAAGAGATTACGATAAACAACATGGCGTACGGCAACTTCCGACCCTTCTGGAAGGAGATGAAGTCTGGGTTACAGACTTAAAACGAAAAGGAATTTTGGTGTCGCCCGAAAGCGAGCCTAGGTCATATATAGATGACAATGGGAACGGCACTATAAGGCGAAATCTAACCCATCTTATCCCTTTTCTCAAGCCTGCGAATGAGGAGAGAGACCACCAAGACGACATATGCGACAAATCTCTCTCTGGGATTTCAGTTTCTCAAGAAGATTCCCAAACAACCTGCGCTAACGCCTCCTGCGAGGAATCTTCCTGTTGGACTTCAGTTTCTCAAGAAGATTCACAAATAACCTGCGTTGATGATTCCCACCGGCACACGAAGTGTGGACGTTGCGTAATTCCTCCCAAGAGGTTGCTTTTCTGACAGGGGAGATGTTGTAGGCAGTAGCCGCATGCAGCGGCTAGGCCCTGTGCGTGGCTTGGCCTGGCAGCGCGGCGGTGCGCCCGCGTGGGGCTGGCGGCGGCTGGCCCGCGTCTCGTGCTCCTAAATAATAAAGCTGTCCAGTTGGCGTCTCAACGCTCTCGTTTTTCCTCAACCCAACAATATAGACTTCGTGCGGGCTTCAATGGCGGAAAAGCCACATAAAAGATGACTTGGAACAAAAAAGCCGGAAACGACGAACCTACGCAAAGAAAGACATGGCCTATTGTAATTCCGTAGATTCACAAGATTTCGCATGTCCTAAAAAAATAGCGAGCAGTGTCGGTATCCCGGTCGTCTTTTCCGCCCCGAATAAGCTCGTGAACCTTTTCATTTCATTTCATTTCATTTCATTTATTGATCCCTTAAAGGCCCGAAGGCATTACATAAGGGGGGGCATATTGGTTTCCAACGGCGATGATGGGAACATGCATAACAATAAAAAGAACAAACATACAAACAAACATAAAAGGGGTTGAAGTCATATCAGGGTTTTCCAGCAAGTGATACATCATTTAACAAAGATATATCAAGCAATACTCGCTACAAAAGAGCGCAGAAGTGATCAAGATTTATGTGAGGTGAATTTTTATTTTCTCGCGGAATGTTTTGTGATCAGTGCATGCAGCGATGTCGTTAGGCAGTGAATTCCATAGTGCTATTGCGTTGGGGAAAAATGAATTGTTGTAAGCTGACGTGTGGCCACTGATGCGTGCTATCGGGTTACCGTGACTAAGCCGGGAGGACGTTCGTAGTGGGGCGGTTAATAGAGCGTGCCGTGATCTTGTGTTATGATAAAATGTATGAAGTAAGCATAGGCGGGAAACGACGCGGCGTGATTACAGTGTTGAGAGACGGATGGACTGCTTGAGGGCGGTGACACTGGCTTCTCTTGAGTAACATGAAGTGATGAACCGAGCTGCACGATTTTGAATTGATTCCAATTCGATGGTGAGATACGATTGCCATGGGTGCCAGATGGATGATGCATACTCTAATTTTGGCCGCACAAATGTTTCATACGCGAGTTGTTTTATGTTAGGGGATGCAGATTTCAGATTCCTTCTCAGGTAGCCAAGTGTGCGTGAAGTGTCGGTGCAAATGGTTCTAATGTGGGTGACCCAAGAAAGTGTTGATGTGAGATGTACACCTAGATATTTGTAAGATTTTGCAACGGTTATAGGGACTGTTGAAATGCTGTAAGTGTGATTCGTCAAGGTGTGTTTGTGAGTGAAGGACAACGATTTGCACTTAGTAAGATTTAAAGGCATCTGCCACTTTTCACACCATGATGCAATAACGTCAAGGTCCAGTTGCAAAGTGAGGTTATCAGTTGGGTTACTTATTGCATTATAGATGACACAATCGTCCGCAAAGAGTCGCAATTTGCATTGAATATTAGAGGGCAGAAAGTCAACAGAACTACAGAGCAACCAAACGGCCAGTGTGTGATAACCCACGAGAAAAGATGTGTCATGCGTGATAAGGAAGTAGCGTACAACGTGCCATTAAAATGTGGTGAACAACACATCGGACAAACCAGAAAGTACGTAAACACAGGAATCATGGAACGTGCCAACAAGTGTGAAGAGATTACTCACCCAGGCAACTTGGCTTCCCAATGTTATAATTGTTAGATGTGCAAAAAATGCGAGCCATTTTTTCGTGACACAGCAGTCTTAGGCCACGCAAAAACAGAAATAGAAATAATTGAAGCTTTCAAGATTACGACCTCTGGTAATGAAATTTCTGTGAGAGCTTAATCATTTACCCTTGAAGAAGAAAATTTTTGTGGGTGAGTTCTTCGCGCTGAGCAGTAGGCACGGGTAATAGTTGTTCTTGTTCTTGGTGTTTTCAGTTTTTCATTTCTTTATAACGGAAATCGTCATGTCATTCTCTGTTTCACATAAAAAGCATCACCTTGCGGGAATAAAATTAGTTGAAAGTTCACGCTCCGTCTCTTGTCCTCACATCTCTCTTGTTTGCTTTTATCCAACGCGCTTTTCTACACGATGAACTACCACCAAGCCCTGTAATTGCTCTTGTAAGGTTCGGATACCAGGTGGCGCCGGCAGGGTTCATCAGTGTTACGAAGCAAGGTTAGAAATCAAACAACGCGACGGAGAGAGGCTAGGTTTTGGATCACATGGCCAGACACCAGATCAGAGGGCGCAGGGTGATATGGGATGGGCTTCGTTCGGGAGCTGAAAAGCTAGCAGTCAGATACCGTTAAAGGAGCGATTGGGAAAAATGGGGGAAAAGCAGTGGGCTAGGAAAGTTTTCAGATACCTGTACATAAGGAATGTTGACACGAAATGGAGAAAGCAAACTACAAAATTGGCAAGAAAATATCTGGACAGCAGTCGGGGGGAAAAGCAGCAATTATCGTCTCAGAAGAATGTCAAAGAAACAGAGAGAGCTCTGTGGAAAACAGGGATGCTAACAAAATCGCCACTGAGAGCATGCAGGATCTTTGAGCAGGAAATTGCCAAATAAAATATTTATGATATTTGTCGGGGAGCTTTTTATTGAGGCCAGGGCGGGAATTTTCTGGACTAAGATATAAAGAGTGAGGTACCACGAGATAGACACGTTATGCGGTGGTTGTGGAGAGGAGGAGGAAACGGCTGAGCGCTTGACACTTTTCTGTAAAGGGCTTCACCCTACAGTGGAAAGCAGCGGGACTGATTTATTCAAAGCATTGGGGTTTAAGGGCCATGAAGTAAAAGTAAATTTTTGGCGGGTAGAAGTAACCAAGCGAAGGTTATCTGATTGGTGGCTAAAATCAAGACAAGAGTAAAATTTCAAAAGGCATGGCTAGGTGGTTTTAACCACTGACCGATTTAAAGAGTTCAGCCTTACACATCCATCCATCCATCCATCCATCCATCCATCCATCCATACATCCATCCATACATACATCCATGCATCCATCCATCCATCCATCCATCCATCCATCCATCCATCCATCCATGCATCCATCCATCCATCGCATCCATCCATCCATCCATCCATCCATCCATCCATCCATCCATCCATCCATCCATCCATCCATCCATCCATCCATCCATCCATCCATCCATCCATCCATCCATCCATCCATCCATCCATCCATCCATCCATCCATCCATCCATCCATCCATCCATCCATCCATCCATCCATCCATCCATCCATCCATCCATCCATCCATCATCATCCATCCATCACATCCATCCATCCATACATCCATCATCCATCCATCCATACATCCATCTCATCTCATCCATCCATCCATCCATACAGTCTGGCAATATATCATCCAGGGCAGATCACTCCCGTAAAGTACGAACCCATCGTCGCACGAACGCTAAACATCAAACCTAACCCTTACTGCTTTCTATAAAACACTGTAATTCGTTGCCGGCGGACATAGTTTGTGAAACTGATCAATCCCGTTTTCAAACAAATCTTTCAGCGCACCTTGGCTGCTAAACTCACGTTAATAATGTTTTCACTATTGTCTCTAAGATTGATGCTCTGTGTAATCAACCTATGTATCCCTTAGCCAATGCAGAACGGTGTACTTACCATTTGGGAGTATAGTTCTTTATTTTATTTGTTAACTAACATATGTCAAGATTATGCATTGTATTTTTTATGCCCTCCTCCCGGTGTAATGTCCACTTTGGCCTTTAGGGTATTTAAAAAATAAATAAAAATAGCCAGCACTGGGCATCTCAAATAAAGAGGATACGCTCCAAAGCAAAAATCTAATATGGAGAATGTACCCCTTCTGTTTCTGCCTCTCTGCTCCAAAGTCTTTATGTTGGTTTTTCGCTTTCTTTTCGGGTTAAACCCTTTGCCTTGGCCATCCTACATGAGCAGCGTGCTGACCAGCAGTAGTAAGAAATGAATGAGGATTGCCATTTGCTTATTCTCTGTTCAAATCTCGATATTTCTAAGAATAAAATACTACATAATATATGCTAGGCGATAGAGGTTTCTTATACTACGAATTCGGTACGAAATTTTGCAGTTTGCTTTGTAGTATTCTTTAGCTTTGAATGCGACTTTGAAAAGAAATATGCGCAGATTTCTTCTTTTCTATGAGTTGATTCTCGAATACATCTTTGTGAAGTGGATACTCCTCCATTAAAAAACACCGCATTTCCTCAAAGAAAATCGCATTTAAATATTTACCATCACTCAGTTAAATCTTGCGACTTATGCAATGAAAAAAATGCAAATTCATCATTTTGGACTAAACAGCGCCTGGTCCTGGACTCAGGTATCCACGGTTAAAAAACTTTCTCGACGCAACGTTCTTTCCTGCCAAACAGGGCGTTTGTGGCTACACCTGTATTGCATTCTGAGCACATTTCCGCCCCATGAAATCTTCGATTTCAGCGAATTTCACGTCTTTGCCCTCAAAATGCAGTACTCTCTGAATACAGGCCGACATCAATTATTCCCGGGGCTTCATTAGAACGAGTACAGTCCAAAGTAGTCGCTGGAATTAATAATTATTCATGCTCTTTTTACCGACACATCAAACGAACTCAGCACCGTCCAGGGCATGTAGTAGAAATTGGCATCGATATGGAACCACAAAGGCACACACGTGGAATGCATAATATATATATGAACTTAGGAAGCAAAATAAGCGGATCAGAAGTCTTGTCTTGAATGTCTCTGAAACAAAAGAAATATCAAGGAAATGTATGAACAAAAATTATTGTGGGTCTGAATAAAGAATGAATAATAAATTGTCCCTGCCAGTAGCACTTAGTGCAAGGGGATAATATCTATGAACAGGGATACGAATACGAAACACGAGCTATAATATATGAGAAATATCGTCACAGAAAAGGAAAACTGCAGTATAATTTGTCATCCCTGATTCTTGTGCCCACGAAAAAAGTGCATTCGGCAAGTAGACGTCAGCATGTATCCACCGGCTAGGAAAAAGTAACGCAGATCGGGCACGGCCTGTCATACTCAGATTATACGACTTCTCCGAAAAAATTAAAATCCTTCAAAACTGCTTCAAACTGAAAGGTAGCGACTGGTCAATCACCGAGGACTATCCCGTACCGGTTCGTGAAGTACGCAAGAGGCTATGGCAATCATCCAAGATAAATCGAGACAACGGTGATAAGGTGGCTCCGATATTTAATAAACTAAAGATAAACGACGACCTGTACATGTGGGAGAAAAGAGAAAACAAGCGAGTGCTGCTAAAGCATGCCGAGCGTGCACCAGCCAAAAGTGCCGCAGGTAGCAGAGACTGACCACCGGCTTCAGCACCTTTACACTACTAATTTTCAATGCCAGGAGTATCGTTAACAAAACCATAAATTTGAAGAAGTGTTGTTGCTGTGCTCACCGGATGTAGTTGTAAAACCAGAAACCTGGCTACATTCCAATATACACGACTCAGAAATAGTTCCCAGCTCCTACGCCTTGATCCGCTCAGACCGCGATGGGCGAGGAGGCGGCGTAGCCATTGCAATAAAAGGGAACCTCGTTTTCCAGAAAGAATGTGGCATACCAAACCATGAAAGTGTCTGGTGCACTGTCAACATTAAGGGCAACTTGGTACTAGTGGGCGGTATATACAGACGACCGAATGCACCAATTGATTACCTTCTTCAAATGCACGACTTCCTTCATAGCAAATTAAACGCTCGCGCAAAATTCATCATCCAGGCGATTTCAATTTGCCAGGTACCGACTGGACGAGCTTAGCAATCGAAAAAAAACGAAATAAATAACTGCGAAAGCTTTTGGATATAATGTTCAGTTTTTCGCTATCTCAAGTGGTAAATGAGCCAACGCGTGTCCAAGGAACCGCAATTTCCGTACTAGATCTAGCCTTTGTGTCTAGTTTTCTCTGTCCTGAAATTAGTGTGGAAAACGGGATTTCGGACCATAAATTGCTCTTCCTCACTTTTCCTCACCTGCGCCACCACGCTGATCGTAATCACAGTAACTCTTTCGTCACTATTAAAGACTACAGCAGGGCAGATGATGTAGGCATTATAGATCATCTAGAATCAATCCTCGACAGTTTTTCTTGTGCAGCAGATTCCCGCTGTTTAAATAACCTATGGCTACAAGTAAAAGCAGCGATAACACAGTGTGAGGCAAAATTTGTACCTACAAGGATAAAACGAACAGAAAGCGAAAACCCCGTGGATTACACGTAACATCATTCATCTGAAACGAAGACTACAGCGTATGCGCAGAAGAAAAGGAAATAGTTTTCAGGTAAGTGAACTTGCGAGCAAACTAAAACTGGAAACTAAGAACGCGCGGGAAATGTTCTTCTCAACAACTTTATCTAATTTAATTACTCGAGATCCAGGAAAGTTCTGGCGGTATTTATCGAGCCCTGAGCCCAGTGTATCCCAAATGGAAATAGACGGTAGAGTTGTTACAGACTCCCATATTATCGCAACTTCTTTCAATCAACATTTCCAGTCTGTATTTACTCGTGAGTTTGCTACAAGCGCTACCATAAGTGAGCCACAATCACTGATGCCGGATATCGTGATTGCCGAGACAGGTATAGTGAACTTGCTTTTGCAGATTGATGTCAAAAAGTGTCCTGGTCCAGACAACATATCAAATACATTTGTGAAGCGATACACGGAACAACTGGCCCCGTTTCTGCACAAAAGTTTCACACTTTCTCTAGAAACGGGCGCCCTTCCGTCCAACTGGCTATGTGCAAAGGTTATTCCAATTCACAAAAGCGGCAGCAGACTGTCTGTAGATATGTATAGACCAACTTCATTAACTAGCTGGAGCTGCAAGCTATTAGAGCATATAATCAACAAATCCATAACAACGTTTTTGGAAGAAAATAACTTAATTTACAGCAGACAACACGGCTTCAGAAAAGGACTGTCAACAATCACTCAGCTATTAGAAATAACAAATGATTTTGCACAAGTGATCGATTCCCAGCTTCAAGCAGATGCCATTCTGATCAACTTTAGGAAGGCATTTGATCGTATTCTACATTCTAAATTAATCGACAAGCTTCGTATTATTGGCATTAACTCAAAAGTAATAACCTGGATAAAATCTTACCTCAGAGGTCGCACGCACTATGTTGAAATGAATAATGCACAATCCGAACGACTGAACGTTTTCTCCGTGGTCCCACAGGGATCCGTCTTGGGACCGATCCTTTTCCTAATATATATCAACGATATCCATGCCTGCGCTGAACCTGGAATAACAATAAGGCTTTTCGCTGACGACTGCGTTCTGTACACTACGGTACGTAGACCGGACGACCAGTTAAAATTAAATTCTTCTGTAAATAACATTGCCAGGTGGTGCGAAACATGGGGAATGGAAATTAATATCAACAAAACGTCTTGCATCTCATTTACTCGTAAAAAAGTGCCTCTTGTATATTCTTACAATTAATCAGGATCTAACATAATGAGGGTGGATACGGTGAAATATTTAGGTGTTACATTTACCCATAAGCTAAGCTGGAACACGCATATATCCAACACGTGTGCAAAAGCATTCAAACAGCTCGGGTTCCTCCGTAGAAAACTGTCAGCAGCTCCTCCTCATGTAAAGCTAACAGCCTATAATACCCTCATAAGGCCCATCCTTGAATACGGCACCATCATTTGGAGCCCCCATCAGTCTTACCTCAGCGAACAACTCGAAAAAATTCAAAATAAGGCCCTCCGGTTTATTTACTCCTGCTACTCACGTCATGACAGCGTATCTTCCCTGCGAGCTAAAGCGCGTATCCCTACCCTTGCTTGTCGGCGACGCGTTGCTTCGATGAAGTTTCTTTTTATTCTTTACAATGATCGCATAAGACTTGATAAAAATCAGTACATCAAGGCACCTTATCATCGTTCGAAGCGATTAAACCATGAAAAGTGCATCAGACCCATCCCAACGCGATGTAACACATATAAATTCTCATTTTTTCCGTTAGCCATTGAAGAATGGAATAATCTGCCTCACGAATTCATGGACGACGTCTCTCTTGATATCTTTTTGAAAAACGTAGAGTCGTTTTTTGAAAAACAGAATTTACAATAAAAAGAGCAAAAGAGCATCGTGTTGACCTGATTGTATCGCTTCGTGGTTTCGTCGTTCTCCTTTCCAGTGTTTTAAATGCATCGAAATGAACGTGTATAGCAATGCGCATGTCCTTTGACCGTTGATGGTCTCAGCCTACTTGCTATGGTCTTTTCTACTGCAGGCGCATGTTTTGTATCTCGTGTATGTTATACTGGATATGCTATTGTTTTGTATAATTGTCCCATTATTTTGCCCACTCCTGTAAGAGCCTAACTAGGCTTACAGTATGCTTAAATAAATAAAAAAATGTTATTCCTAATGCGCTAAAATTTCACACGGCAAAATAGAGACATATATGGACGAGCATATCTCGTTTTTTTAAGAGAAGAAATCAATAGTGTGTGTGGCAAAGTGGCTAACAATGGTGAAACGCTTGACAGACCTTAAGGAGTATTTAAAAATATTGATCCCTTAGAAGCAGCTTGTAGATGTCCAGAAGTAACGAAAATGGCATCATATATAAGCCGAGTAGGCCTGAAGGAGATAATTAATGTGAAATAGGTCCGTCAGCACCATGATTGAGCGTCACATTCGAGTGTGAAGCTTTCTCCACTCGATCAAAGTATGGGTTCTTGCATGCGTTAAAGATTTCGGGGCAGCAGTCTAGTTGTCGCGATTTCTCAAAGTTTGCACCGATCAGAAGGAACTGATGCCTGCGATTTTTTTCAGAAATAAATATATCTGCAGCTGTAGCAGAGGTTTGATCTCAGAACTTCTGTGTCTCCCCGATGGAACGATAAGCAACACAGCCACAGCGCGAAATATATATTGTAGTAGACGTACACAGTGAGATGGATTAGGCGTGCAGCGAAATTCTGAATTTAAGTCATGCATTTGTTTCTGATGCTCACCTGGAACTAAACAATCGAACTCCCACTGTGTTCTATTTAGAACTGCTGAGAAAAAGCGATTGCGTACACTGATTTTTCAAATAATCTTTTCTTCTTTTCAGTACACGCCTACTGCTTGGCTGTTTGGAAGCACGCAGCATATCATACGCCTGGCTTTCATCATCATCATCATCATAATTTATTTTCCCTTAAAGGCCCCAATGCGGCATTACATAAGGGGGGGGGGGAACAAATGGTAATAACGGGTCACAAAGATGGAACACAAATATAAATGGCAAGCACAAATAAACACAGTAAACGCATTGAAATTACGAATACAATAAATAGGTAAATAAAAGGCATTCTACAGGAATTGCGGAGAGAAATAAGCAGTCAATAAGTGTTTAAATTTTAATGAGTTGGTTTCATTGACTATATCGTCAGGGAGTACATCCCACTCTGATATAACAGTTGGCAAAATTGAATTATTGAAAGCTTTAGTGCTACCATGAATACGCTGAACACTGTTGCAATTAAACAAACGTCGGGAGGATCTCAAGGGGGGCAGAATAAGGCTCTCACGTAATTGCGGGAAATTATAATAAAGTTTGTGAAATAGGCAAAATCTTGGTATCTTACGCCGTGATGACAGTGGGGTTAGACCAATGGAAGATTTGATATTAGTAACGCTCAGCCGAGAATCATATTTGGATGTTACGAAACGAGCAGCTCGGTTTTGGACTGCTTCTATTGCCTGGATTAGGTATTCTTGATGGTGGTTCCAAATAGTCAATGCATATTCAAGTTTGGTACGGATAAATGTTTTATGTGCGATTAGTCTAACCGTGGGCGGAGAAAATGTGAGAGATCGTCTAATGAAGCCTAGTGATTTGGAAATGCGTGCAGCAAGTGACTTGATGTGCTTTGACCAGTTCAGATTACTTGTTATTTCGATGCCAAGATACCTGTAAGATTCAACTTGCGATTGAGGTTGTGTTGTCGTTTACACCCACGAGAGAGCAGGTAGCATGTAAACCCGGAGGAAAAAGAACGGCCCATTACAATGTAAAACAAATGCTCCGCTGTGCAAAAAAAAAAAAACAAGCCGGAGGGCTTTTAGTAACATAAACTACAGACTAAACGACAGAGAGATTCCTTGCGACAACTGTCGTAATTGTCGTAATCTTGGTGATAGAAAGCTCCGTCACGCTATTTTGCCAACCAAGTTTTGTTTTTTGGAAGCGAATACTTCTGCTGTGTTCTTAACAAAGGATTCATAATGTGAATGCATACTCTCTCCGTTCCCGTAAAAGTCATTCGAGCTAAAACAAAAATAATACGTAATGTAATCATACTCGATGTGGTGCATGCGCACGTACGTAAATATTTTCATAGAGCTTCTGCCCGCAATGTGTACTGGTGATTGTCGCGAATTTGTAACGAGTCCCCGACGGCCGCAGGGGAACGCTATCGCGTGCTGGTTCGAACAAAAGAACAAACATATGAAACAAAACAAAACGAAGCCGAGTTTATAATTTAAAAGAAAACGGCCACTAAGAAATGAAAAACAAGAAAAACACACAATCAACACGCGTACACTATTACAGGTCAAATGAAAGAGTTCACCAGCTATTGAGCGTCCCTTGTGAACCGGGGATGCCTTGCAGATAGGACAGACGCGGGTTGATTAACTGCGAAGCATCGCTGGTGTTGCGTCGAAGGAGGCGGCGGAAGAGAGCCGAGTGGTAGTAGGAGCAGTGAGGACCACAGGAAGACGCCGACGGGCTCCTGTCAGCCTCCCGGAGAACTTGGCAGCAGCAGGAGAAGCATAGCTAAGACACGTCGCCGGCGTCCAAAAACGCCGTAAACTTCTGCGCACTATCGAAGGAAGCCTCTTGGCAGCACGGACTCTCAACCCATCCGCTGGAACCTCCAAACTTGAAAGGAATGCATGAAGCTTGCGTCGGTGACACAAGTGAGGTCTCCGGCAACACGGAACCTAAATACGAAGGCTGCTACCTCCACGCTTCAAAGAAACGCAGGAGCCTCGCGTCGGTCATCCAAGGGAGGTCCACAGCAGCACGGACCCACCGTCCGACGGCTGCTACCTTCACGCTTGAATTGCACGACCTACGCTGCGCTGCCTCCCTTCACACCTCCGTTTTCTGACACGTCAGCTCTCCGCTCTACGTGCTCGCCTCTCTCTTCGTCGTCATCGGCTTACAAACGCCATTTGCACATCCACACGCGCAACGCTGGGCTGGCACGTGCAGCGCTCCGCTGTCAGCGCACCGCTCTTAAAGATCCCCTCAGGATTTGTTGTGCATCTCAAACAGATATAGCAGTCCAGATACCAAAGTAAGTAATGCACTATTATGTACAAGGCCTTCATTTACGCATGTTTTGCATTGCATACAAACAAAGCATGTTGCTTTGAATGAAAGAGTGGCGAGTGCTTGGGTGAACACAGGTACCTATATATCTTTGTCATGAAAACTGCATGAATTGTACCTCTGCACACTGTTTGTCGATTCATGTGAAAAGCATGAAAAGGAATTTTATTTCTTTATATCATGAAAGACAATAAATCTACAGGACCAGGAAGAAGCAGACACAATGCGCTTACCGAGACGACATTGTGAGTATGAAGTTCTTGTCAATTCGGGAAATAAAGAAGGTAGCTGTGAATGGGTGCCGAATACAGCTGGATGCAGATGCCTTCTTTATGTACATAATATTAAATGCACAACTCAGCGAGCAAGGAACTACCGCAACATCTGAGAATGGCCGAACGCTTGTCTACAAGAAATCTGAAAGCTCACTTACCTCAAACTTGAAGAGTTCATTCAGAGCTTCCATTATAGGAGCGCGCCCAAGAAAATGTATGGATCCATGATGAAAACAGAAAATGCACGCACAGGCACTGATCAAAGCTGAATGAGGTATTGCGATACCACTGCAGTGCGCCTCACGAGGAACGGATTCTAAAACTTTGAGATCGGGTCTTGGCAGACATTTAACCTGTGGCCGTTGCTATGTAGATCTTTTCGAAATGACGAGTTAGAAAGGGCCAATGCCTTGATGTGTCTGGCTTTGTGCATGGGTCTTTGTGCTTTCTCATCAGCTGTCAAACGTTGGTGATCCGCGCTGCTTCGCACAACCTCACGGTCTATTTTTTTTGGATTTGTCTAACATTGTATAAACGCTGAGTGTTTTCTTCTTTAAAATGAATTTATTGGGATATCTAAGATTCTATACTAAAGAATATTCATTTATGTATCCGTTTTTTAGCATAGTTTGCTGTCCTTTTGTCTGGCGACTCCCTTTTACAATTCATGTACGGCCCTCAGGATAAAAATATATAAATAAGCAAATAAACAGCGATCACTTGAGGTCAACGCAAGGTCGCTTAGAACTAGGTCACCTAAACATTTACTTGCGAGAACGCAAAAACATGCTGAAGTGCACCCCATAGACACCACATTGCATGCTGTTTAAGCAACAAGAAAATAAAGAATGGAATGCTCTGGAATCACTTTCAGTCATTCAAGACGAACTTATGAGGCTGCTGATGCTCTTACTTGAACAATTTAATGGAGCGGCTATTGCTTACCTAGAAAAAACGTTTTCCCTTAGCAAGCAATAATACAGACATGTCACTCATGCAGCCCCTCGTCATATCTTTAAGAAAAATGCAATTAACAGCTGGAATGCGAGTCTCCCTGTCAGAATAGTATTCACATCACTACTAGATACATAGGCCGAGGCATTAACAGCATGTACATACTTTAAGCATTCGTTTATCCTTCTGCGTCATCCAGTTGCAGTGGCAGAATATTCACAACCCACAAGTACCCATACACGTAACAAAATCACGGAAAGTATTTTTTACACGGGGCCCACCTACAGCAGAACAGTGGCGCGACTGACACACGGCAGCCTTTGCTAAGTGTCCAAGGCCATGCAAGACCCGTCGCAAGCGAATTCATGTCTTTCACTGAAAATCGCCAAGAATCCTCATTATTTTAGAAATGCTTAGTCCTGATATTTTGTAATGTGCATATCCCTAACGTGATGCCTCAGCTAATTATTCAACATCACCATCAGCTCGCCCCAAAGCACGCTAAGTTGGCCGCCGACAAGTGACTCTTCTGCCTAAGCCAGAATATGCATCCGCCATATGGAACCCTCACCATGATAGCCTCACAAACGATCTATAAGAAGTATAAGGTTCATCAGTTCTACTTCATAGACGTCCGGGTTACAGCTCTGAAAGCTCAGACCGCAATATTGCCTTTTCCAGTGTGCTGTCACATAGCCACTTTGTTACTGCGGCACAAGGTCTATTACTCAGCGCTTAATGGTTCACCTTATTTCAGGCCAGCACCGTACCTATCGCAACGCACCGGCTACTACGTTCAAGCTTTCCGTATACGCGCCCAAACTGTTACATTTCCTGCCTCCTTCTTTTAATGCGCAGCTAAAGATTGCAGCAGCTATCAGCAGCATATCGTCCTCACCTGCCCGTCTATGTTCGCTGAAAATTTAACTAACTTCTTGTCCATCTTAACACACGCGAAATTGTTACCCATCTTGTCTTTTGCCGATTCAGCGCATTATTTATTACCCCTTCGAGGGGTCTTTAAAGAAATCAAAATGGAAATGTTGAATGAGAACGGACGGATGAATAAACCACAGTGGGGTGTACAGACACTGTTGTGCAGCACATTCAAGGCTCACGATCTCGTGAGAGATCCTTGAAGATTATTGCGGAGAGTCCTCGTTCCCCGAAGCGAGATTTCCTCCAGATCGACTGCAGGAAAATGCGGTACGGTTTTCTTTTAACAAGTAGCCAGATATAACGAATTTGCGGGTCGAGGTGTAGAGCTTGGAATTAGACAAGCCTACGGTGAGCGCAGAGCCCTCGGTCTACTATGCTAACAGCGACAGCAGACGGACTGTAGTGATTGGCGTAATCGCCCTTAAGAAATTTTTGCACAGTCAAAATTATGCCTAAGCTTTGAATTCGAGGACGCATCAAAAACAATCCAGGATTGCATTCAAGGAAGTTACATAATTCACGATAGTTACATAAGAATAATTATATTATTCTTAAATCTGCATGTGAAAAGAATACAGTTGACATTACGTAGAACCGTACAAGAGAAAAGGGCTAATTTTGAGAAATCCGTAAATTAGCGTATCAACATAGCACAACGTAAGAAGGCCAACTCACCTCTTTTTTTGACACCGTACATATATTGATGGCGACATAAAGAATTCAAAAAAGGTCGTTTGTAAGAAACTGTATTCTGATAGTTGCAACCAACTTAGAATCATATATGAGACATGGGGCCCATTTAACAATAGTTGGCTACAATATATAGAACCTATAATATCATCAAAAATCGGTTACACGGTAAGACTAAAGAAAGCACCGTCAGCGATGACGCGGTGAGTTTTTGTTCGATTCCTGGTTTACAGGTCGTTTTACCACATTTGCTGCAACCGTATTTTGGTTTATGGCTTGTGGGGGATTTACGTCCCAAAGCGACTCAGGCTATCAGAGACGCCGTAGTGAAGGTCTCCGCAAATTTCGATCACCTGGGGTTCTGTAACGTGCACTGACATCGCACAGTACACGGGCCTGTAGAATTTCGCCTTCATCGAAATTCGACCGCCGCGGCCGGGATCGAATCCCAGTCTGTTCGGGCAAGCAGCCGAGCGCCATAACCACTCAGCCGCCGCTACAACCGTATTTTGATAGAGGCGTATTACAAACACGCTCGCCTGCTCAGTAATGTGAGCGCACATTCAAGAAACACACGTCGCCGAAGCGAATGCGCAGCCCTGCTCTACGGTGTAACCTACAGATATTGCATCACTTCGTGATCTGAAACCCCACAATTTACAGTAGATGAAGAGAGCACAAACTTGTTTACATGAAAATAGCAGATAATTCTTTCCATGTCTTGCGTCGACCTTGTGTCCACAGGCTAATATATGCGCAGGAGACATCTCAGCAAACAAATTATTAAACATATGTTGAGCAAAAAACGCCCATTTACCAGAAAAAAAATAACTGTTAATTACGAGCAACTGGTACAAAGGATGGAATTTTTGCGCATGGGTGAAATAACTAATTTGCGAGCGAAGCAGTGTCGTCTTGCACGTGAAGACGTCAAATATTGTGAAACAGTCGCTAAAGCTTAAGCGAGCTACATATATATATTCAGCTCCTTCTCCACTTGTATTCAGATTCCTATATAGCATTCTATACGCGGTTGTTTCGAAAATGTCTTAGGACAGCCGTTGCCTTCATGTTTGGTAGCGCTGAGGAAAAGTAACTACCGAGCACGTAGCAGAGAGTTCCTGTACACAGATGAAAAAAATATTTAGAAGCAGCAGACGGCCCAACTGGGATATTATGTAAAACTTCAGGACCTGAGGAGAAATCACTAGTTGCCAGTTCGAAATAGCAGCAACAAATTATGCGAACGCACTCAGATTTAACTTGTTTCGAAGATTCTTAATAGAATAAAACTTTATATAATCAAGGTGTTTCCCAGCGTCAATCTCGAAATTCAACTCTTTGAAGCCGACTTCAAGGCAAGACGAACTCTGTGATAATGCCTTTCTATTGAAATTTCTAGGATCTTCTGTAATACTGTTAATGTAAAAATGAAGAAATGTGCGCTGCCTTAATTAAACGAAACAGAAGCAAGATCGGGGTGGCTTTTTGAAGATATCAATATTTACCAAGCAATTATAGCTTTTGTACCGGCTTGTGAATTGCGGGTGTCATAAGGACGCTATGTATAGTTAAATTTTCCAAATATTCCAAGGGAGCTTTTCTGCATTCGATCAGTGTTAACTGCGTTTGGCGCCTCATTAGCTAAACAGTTAAGCTCGGTATTAACATAATGACATTTTTTTCTTGCCTACCATCACAAAAGTTGCTATTGGAAAGAAACAAAAAAGTGAGCGAGTAATAATGTCTTCGCAGGGCTTCATTTATGAAAAGAGACTAGATATTTTTTAAGTTTCTCTAAAGTTTACTTCATATTTCGGGACAAACCGGCTGCACACTGTCCTTAGGCATATTACTTCAGTCATTATCTATACACGATCTTAATGGTCGAGAATATTGCGTTAATACTTTATGCTCGGCACAGGTACAAGTAAAAGTAAAGATTTTTGGATCCTGAATTTGGCGCATCCATGAAAAAATGCTGCGCTGGCTAATCTTTATTGCTGCAGCGGTAGGCATAGGTGCTTTGAAACCCACGAGCAGGCTCGAGGAAAAATTTACATGCAGACCTCCTCAAACCGGTCAAAGTTGGAGCATGCAATCTTTACCCGCAAAAATTTTCAGAGATAAAAGATTTTTTTTTTCAGAAAGCAACTTCAGATTGCAATTTCCTGCAAAAGGACTGAGCACGTCTCTCTCCATTCTTATGAGCCCTAATAAAAGTGCTTTCTGAAAATCAAAATTTTAATAGAACCCTAGCAAAATATCAGAGCGTACTTACATAATGCGTGCATTATTCTGTATTGTTTTATCGCTGTACTTAACTTTATACTTCAATCCTGATTGTGTTGTTTTTACCTGTGGTGTAACGCTTATCAAAGAAGGTACTCTTTTCTGCTTGCAACAATTTCAGTTAGCAGCAATTTTTAAATAATTCCAACATACCTATCGTTAGTAGCGCAATATCCTCAATGAATTTGGGTTTGTTCCAAACTACAATGAAAGCACAAATCACTCCTGAGATCCTTGGCAACCACAATGGAAAGATGCCAGGTCTAGTAGCCTATAATCCTATACTGAAAACTGACGTGCCCATGTATCGAAGTACAAAATTGTATATCGATTCATAGATAGAGATAGAACTAAATATTGTCTTATTTTAATCGATGCATGAGTGTATAGGTACTTCTCAGTTTTAGTTCATATCTCTAAATGCGTTCAATAATTGATTACTTTTGCTATTAAAATAATTTATTAAATGAAATGACTGCAGTGGCCAGATATTTATGCGAAGAAAAAACATGCTCGAGAGCATCAGTTGCCTTTATTGTGAGAAAAAGAGAGGCGTGAAAAAAGTATCACTGCCATTGCCTCCTGCTTCAAGGCCGACAGGAGTAGCAATAGCAACTACTGCGCAAAAATTCTTGGCTTTAAGTAATAATGTATTTTTAAACCACTGCGTCGAATACAAGTAATAGTTACACGACTACTACAGCATGAAAGAGGCATATTCCACTGAACTTTGAGCGTTTATTCGCGAAGGCCGTTTGAAGAAGCTCAAGGACTTTTTTTTAAAACTCATGTTGGATACTTTTGCAACAGAAAGCAGTTACTGCTAGACCAAACAGATGCAGCTTCATGCGGGTGAATAAACTAAAGCTCTCGCTAAGGAGACCAGACAAAGACACTAAATGTTTTTTACATGGCATATTTTTTTTTCCAATGCAAAGTAAAGTATTCGCTGAAATCAGTTTTTTAGCGTTGTTATTTCAGCTGAAAGCTTAGATTATTGAGAATTACAGGCAAGATTTCGTATCAAGGAGGAAGAGGCGAACCGTGCTGGAATAAGAGGAAAGAGACATAAAAACAAAGACCACCAATTTCCGAAAAACCGTTCACCTTGAACCAGTCCGCTTTTTTCGTTTAACTACTAAAACAAATCGCCTGAGTCAACTCCGACAGGTTAGCGTCGAAAAATGATGTTGGCTCACTTCTTAATGGGTAAACATTCTCCAGTTAGTGAAGCACTCAGCATGAAGAAGCATGCGTTCCGAGGCTTGCACGCCTGCTATTCAAATAAAAGCGATTGTGAATGAGACGGGAAGGCAAGGAAAGACTGCGCGCTGTGCAAGCAGTGAAGGATCGTACCTGGAGTACAGGAAGTAGAGCTAGTGAATAAATAATGGAAACATCCCGCATCTTTGATATGAAAACCTTTCTCTGCCATCGAGTAGCCCCGTTTAAGCCATGAATCTTTTGGCTATCGCAGATCTCATGTTCATTGTGTTTCAGCTAGCACCTAAGGGAAACGGATTCGTTATATGCAAGTACAAGCTAAGTAAGTGTAAAGTATTGGGCTAAATGAACTATTGCCTCAGCAATAATAGCAATTTGTTTTGGAAAGAAATTAGAGATAATTGCTTCTTGGCGCTGAAAAATACCTGTTCCTTGTCCATGAAACAAAATTAGGTACTGTTGTTTGACGCGTTCCTTCAATCTGTCGATATCCTGCGAGGTGAATGTTTATCGCCAGAATAACTCTTGATAATACGGGACGACAATCCAAACTATTCTGTATGTATTGGTGGTACAAAAAGGGGGGATGATGTGAAACATTGGCGCACAGATGTAAGAGGATGGGGGGGCGCAAACCTCGTAGCGGTAGGAATGACCGTTTTTTGCTGCCAAAAGTAGAAACAGCACCTCTTTCTTCCTTTTTTCTTTCATTCCCTCCTTTATCCTTTCTTTACCGCGCCATAAGGGAAGATATAAAGGATGGAGTGAAAGAAATGTGAGACAGATGCTGCACCATTTTCTTCTCTAAAAACCAACCAACCAACCATCAACGTGACCATACGCGGCGTTTTGTTACACGATATTCTTTGATATAATATTTCAAAATATGGATTTAAATCAGTCGGCAAGGCTGGTGCACTGCTGCTAATAAGAAGTAGCGGCGAGGTTGAGAACATTAAATTCATTGACAAGCACTTCAAGAAATTTACAGAAGAATTTTAGCTCTTTGTCGCCGAAGAGTTCTCGCGACGGGCCGTGGCCTGAAATAAAACACACTTCGACGAGTTCTCAATGAGGTGGGGTCATTACGGTTGGCGACTTCTGAAACTATAAGACTTTCCACTTGAGCGGTGCGTTCTGTTCACTACCAGCAGTGACAGTAAACCACTCTTAGGTGGGTTGCAGATGTAGTGAGATGCATATGTGAAGCCACTCGCCCTGTACGTTCCAGGAAGCGGAAGGTCCACATAGTTGGGCTCTGGCAATCCCTGAGCGCCACCCACTTGTATGTACGGTGCCATTGCACTGCTCCTGGTAGAAATTATGCGAGAGCTGGAATGGTATATCTCCGCCCAATTATCGAAGCGTTCAAAGCCAACTGCAGACAAGGAGTTAGCGAGTAGCGCACCTAGTCTCAGTCACGGCTACTTCTAAACAACCTTTCCTTTAAACCGCCTTTTTCTGACACTGCCTTGTATTTGGATGCCGGCCTTAATAAATAAGCTTTGTTTGCTAAGAAGTTCGAGTTGCCGCCCCAACCGGCAACGTATCACTGGACGAGCGAATGAAGTCCCGAAATTGTCTTCGTACTGCAAACCACAAAGATGGACTTGGACAACAAAGCGTTCGTGTTGCACAACTCCTTCTTTCTCCTTGTTTTTGCGCTTACCGGCCATCAGAGTGTTGCGAAATTTCAACCGCATCTAGTAAAGCTGCTGCTCTAAAATTGCCTCAACACATTGGATTGGTCCTCCGGTAAGTTCTGTGGATGTGGTTGACTAGACGGGGAGTGAATAATTTTACATTGGCATCTCTAAGTGCAATGCCTTCAGCGGTTGCCGAAAATTTCATCTCTGTGGACATGGCCGCACTACGCGATCACATCACAGTGACGCCAGCGCGCTCGGCTCTAGCGCATTCGAATCCAAAGATATTGCTTTAGGGCAGAAGTAGGGAGCGGAGGGAAACGAGCCGTGTTGCTGCGTTCGCCGCATCTCCAGCCAGCGCGCGACGGAAGCAAAAATGAAGCGGCGCGGAAGAAGATAGCATTCGCTGGTTACATACTCGCTGATTATTTTTAGAGGTGCAGTTTTTATTCTTTTAAGAGTAAAGCGCACAAGATATTGCCACTTCCGGTCATTTACTTTCTTTTCTAGAAATTGCACTGCGGTATATAATTTTGGATAAATATAGTTGGAGTCAGCGCATGTCCTGTAATGTCTTTCGGTGCATTCATCAAAATATAGCCCTGTCTAACATCAAGAAAAAAATGCATCACAAATATGCTCCGCAACCTCTTTTATTGGAGCCACCCTTCTGCTTTGGCTTTTAGATGTAGTCTATTCATTTTTCCGTTTTCACAAAATCAGCAAGCTGTAATTGCTCAGCAAATACATTTTTTCAGACCCATGGGAGACAGCTATAGCATGAAGGAGAACAACAGACGCATTCTTCAGATGTAAGAAGGACATTTTCGAGTTGGACATTAAGCCTGCGTTTATTAAGATAAGAACACCTGAGCATGTTTCAAAAGTGAAATCATTTCTTCGATTTTTGAGATAACGAACAGCGGCGTTGCACTCTTTGCAACGTCCGGAGCGCTTCGGGAACTGCACGTCATATTTTCTTTCACGAACTGGAATGTCGAAGGTTATTTGCCGCCATTAAAAAGCGCGAAGTAAATATACGCTAGGAATCTACTGTAACTGTGGTTATAATAAGTGTTTCTCTCTATGTGACTACGAACACCTGATTTTCCTGGCCATGAATGTTCAAAAACTGCACGAGGGCATCGGTTCTGCCAGGTTTGGCGAGGTAGGTCGCAAAATATGATTTTGAAGATCAAGATTCAGTGCGCAAGATAAAGCCTATTTGCCCGTGCATTGCCGGTTGACCTTCAAGTGAACCAAAGATCAAGCATGGCTATAGGCCTTACCCTATGTGGGCTGACATGGTGTCGAACCACTTGATCTTTGACCTTAAGATTCGCCCGTAGAGGGCGGTAGAACAGGCCGCAGCTTTCATTGGCTTAAAAACCTTACTCTATCCAACCTTCATTTAACTTCCACCTGCCAGGGTGACAGGGTGGGCGCGCTGCCTCTCCAGTGAGCGCAACGCATCCAACGTTACCGACGCCACGCCACGTCTACTTGACCGATACACCACAACTTCGGCTAACCAGCTTTGGCAGGTGTTAAACGGCAGATCATTTTTCGCACAGCTTTGACCTTAACGCTTTGATCAGTTTCCACGTAGTACTTGTGGTATTAAGAGCGCTATACGTCTGTCGGTTTGGAGGAGTTTCGCAGGTTAAACATCTCAACATAAGATTACACGAAACCAAGTCACTTGAATCTAAAGTAGTGGACAGTCGCTTCCAGAGCACAGTTTGGAGGTTACTGTTGAAAAGAGCGCTTAATAGGGGATTTAGAAAAAAAACACACTATGCACTGTGTGTGTTGTTTCGTCTCATGCACCCGTGTTTCACGCTCTTTTCTACTGTCCTGAGCCCAGTGGCACAGCAATCCTGCGTTTCACAATCAGCAGAGCACCGTATGAGATATAGGCGGGTCCTATATTCTCACTAGGCAATGTAGGGGCAGGAGCAGTGTTCATACTTTTTCAATTACCCGCTTCAGTGATTTAAAATGCTCTGTTTGCAGTCATCATATGGATCAGTTGTTCCTTTCGCGAAGACTCATTTTAGTAGCATTCCTTGCAGGAGGTCGATCACTGCTGCTGCGTTATTCGTTTATGCCATGCATACGCCAGCGGTTTTAACAAGGCAAGTTGCAATTCCCCAGGCTGGCAGTATGCGTTTTTTCTCAATAATTTTCTGACGAAAGTATCTCCACAAAACTTCCAGCTTGGAGGGAGAGCTCATATAGTGGTGCATAGGCACTAGCTTATAGATTTAAAATGCAAAGCACAGGTAGCATTTTAAAATCTCAAAAGTGAACTTCCAACACTGAGCTGGCAGCGAACTTTGATCTACTTTCCCAAAGTCTTTCCATCGCTTGCATGCGACTTAAATGCAACTTATCTAAATGCTTATAGAAGTACTGGTACTGTAGCGCAGAAAAAAAAATGCGAGACACAAAGAAGGCACTCAGGAAAAGCGCTGCCAAACATTTCAAGAGTAATTTAGTAGGAACTTGCTTCTGTGAGCATACACAGACGGCAGAATATATAGAGTAGCTTCCTTTTCAAATGAAGCTTGCTGTGCTTCCTATTGTCATAAGAAATCTGCAGAAATTTCGAATTTGAAACGTTGATTTACGATTTCTTCTCGGTAGCAGCCCGTGTCATAGAAAACAACAACTGTTCAGAGATTAAGGTTGCCTAAGGAATACAAGACGGTTTTCCAAATCGCCGCTCAATTTAAAAGCTCCATTTTATGTGGCACATCTTTTTGGAACAACTAAGAGGGGGCCGATTTTATAGTTACAGTTCTGTTCGTGTTACCCTCAGCCTATTGATATCCATATTATTATTTGCTCCTCAGTAAGCAAGCAGTTACAATGTAGCCGGAAGCTTTCCCAAACTAATAAAGATATTGGCCGTTGTTAATTTTATTTGAATAATTTTCCTTTCAAGTTCAAATTCTTTTTATTGTTCCGGCAGCAGTCGGTGCTCCTTGTATCATTAGTAGTGACGTTAAGCTATAAAAGAAATAACGATGCTGAGTGAACTAACAAGGAAGATAAGACAAGCAAACAATCTTCCTTTACTTCTAGAAAAGGTCCCTCGTTTTATACATCACTAGAGGGTGGACAAAACACAGCACAACACAAAGAAGTACGCCTGTCAGATAGGTATCCATTTACCTCAAAGAGGGCGTTTAGCTGTAGCACTCAGACAGTCATGCAGTTCTCGCAGACTTTCAGGGGCATACCTTTCCCCATTGCTGTTAGGAATCTTAGTAAAGAGCCGATGTTCCTGCCGGGCCTTCCTATGCTCAGTCTGATATATACGCTATATACGATAAAGTATATAGGCGCAGTTCCAAGCTAGTAACGCAGATTAAAGTGCACAAGAATGCATTGCAATCATGTTGCCTAGTAAAAGTAACAAATATGCTTTTGAAATGCGTTATGTTTAAATTTCGTCAATTTATTCCTTTCGAATTCAAGAACTTCCATAACTTTATTCAGAACTGAAGAAGGGAAAAACTACGCAGCACGGCAGATGAACTAGGGTATAGAGGAAGACAGGAACACGTGGCTTTAGAAAGATGTATGGAAGGCCTACTTGCAGCTATTCTCTTTATGCTGCTCTATTCAAGATGCAAAAGCTAGATTTAAATGTTCAAGATGAAGTTGAAATACATTGTGTGGTAACCAGCGCAAGCGCTTCAAGCTCAAATAAAACAACTGCATCAAGCTGTTTTTCATCGAAAATTGATGTAACACCCGGTCCGTAGTTCAAACCGCCACGTGTTCTCCTAAAGGAACTTAATATTACGTATAGCAAGGTTTCATTGAAATCAAGTTGACCGCACTGCTCAAGTACCTGACATTGCTCTTTTCAGCACTTAAGAAACATAGTTTAATTTGAATTACCTAAAAGCTGCAAATTCTTTATTTTCCTTATTGCTGTTCTAAAAAGAAAAGAAATTAATATAACTTCATCCTCAGCCTCAGAGTGCTCCGCTCGCTAGAGTTCACTCTTTCTAATGCCCAAAACTGAGCCAGCGCAAAGTTATACTCACATTTTTGCGCTTAAACTATCTTTCTTCTAGGAAACCATCTTATCGAACGAATGAAAACGCAACAACTTGCATCAATTTTTATCCATCTTCCACGTGTTAAGACAGCGCGAAAGAGCTATGGCAATATTCCCCCCAAAATGTCACATACATGAAAATGACAATGTGTGTCCTACAGTTACGGTGCTGCTATCGCGTAATATTCTCTTGCGGTACAATTAAACGTTTTTGAAGATTCTAGAACACATCTGATGCAGTCCTTTGTGTTTTATGGCCGCAGTAAAACGTTTTAAAAGTTTTGTCTCAGTATTCAGTGTCCGTATATATGAATGTCCTAAAGAATGCGGACAACTGTTTATAAGGTATGGAGCCCTGATCAAATTGTCGTTCAAAAAAGAAATAGTTGATGTATAGTGCACAGCTGACATCAATTGCGTCTAGAGCCACTTGTCATAAATTGCTTTTAAACAAGGCGTGGTAGAACTTCACTGTCGTCAAAAGCATAAAAACAACAGCAACCGCTGTATCGTTTGCAACTTCCCTTTGAAGCGGCGCTCAGTGAAGCCTATCATGTCACATTTGAGCGGACTGCTGACGTAGCCTTTACAAATCCAGTCTACTTGTATACAGTTACCAAATTCCTATTCGTTTTGAGGCTGGCCAATTCTCTCATCAGTCACAGGCCGGACTGCATCACATTCTCGTTCGAAACAAACTTAAACACTAGAGATTCACTTTAAAACATCTAGCGTGACGACGCTCTCTTACGTCAACACACTTCATTGAGGAAACGTGAAAAAAACAACCAAATTGAGAGTTAACAGAGAACGCGCGAGATCAGACAGATCTCTTAAGTTGGATGATTGAATGACTTCGAGGTTGACATCGGTTTTAAGGTACAAACGGACTGGCTTCGTCTTTAGGTGTGTTCAAAAATAAACGCCACGTTTGACGTGCGCCACACCACTGCCACATCTTTTGGGAGACAACTGGTTTTGCTGAACGGCTTCTCATGCGAGACGCAAATGAGTGCGCTCCACTTAAATGAGCTGAAATTTGTTGTGGTTCTATATACAAAGCGCCTCGAGACTGGCAAGGTCAGTGTGTGTTGGTGCTTTCACGAACGTGCAAACTGAATTGCAATAAACGCCTAGACCACTGTCAATTAGAATTCGCCTATTTGTGTTGAATGCACTACACTTTGTGAGCGCGGCAACAACTCAGGAACTTGCACCACCAATCAGAATTTATCCTTTGCTGTGAAATGGCAAGTTTAATGAAAACGGCCTTTATTTCAGGACAAGGAGGGATACCAGAATACAACAAAAACATGTCTCCTAAGAATGGCGGCACTCTTCGATGTCCTGCATCCTGTGAGTATGTTTAGAATTCTGGGGCGTCATAGGTTTCTTCCGCCAACGACTACGCATGAGAAAAGCTAGTGGGAAAGTTATAAATAAAAAAAATACATGTAACTCTTTGCGCTGATTTCATACTGAGTGGTGCGAGCTGGGACACAATTTTATTGTTTATTTTTTCAGTCCCAATATAATTAATGTACAGACCTTTGAAAATTGGCATGGTTGATTACTAGGCATCAATATACTATTTTTTTCAAAGCCATCATTCAGCGAGCGGAGGGCTAATGTGCGAATTGTGCGGAGTTTTTATGCATCACACAAAAGAATATCTTGAATAATTATGCTTTGCTCAAGGGTTTGCTTCCTTGCCGAAATTCTTTATATGCGTGCTCGAGTTGTGTGAGTTCTAGATTTAGTAATCGCATAATATACTTCGCCTTTTAAAATATCAACGAACTGAGTGTTATAGTAGCTGTGAATGCAACGACAAAAAGCAGAGATAGTCCTTGGCGGCTTGGCAGCGTTTGTTGCGCGTAGGACAAAGCGTGTTGTGTCTGGAATTGATGTTTCCAACGATGTTCATTTTTAGTGATGATAAGTTCTTCTGAAGCGTGAGCTGAGGATGTCAAGGACTGCACGGATAGAAATTAGAACCCACCTCCGATAGCCTAGCATGCGCTCTGCTTATCTACATCAAGCCATTTCTGACGGGAATTCACTTGTAGTTCGTTGTGTGTATCGGCGGTGTCTTTACAGTTAACGTTGAAAACAATGTCTGAAGACATTGGACTGAGATATTCAAATATGACAGCCGAAATAATGGAGTGCTAGGAACTGATTGCTTGAGTAGAGGAAGCGCAAAAAAAACTGCACACGGGAAAAGAAAGACACGAGGCAGGCGCCGGTCTCGTATCTTCTTTTCCTGTGTGCTGTGTTTTTGTGCGCTTCATCTACTCAAGCTATGAACCAACTTGCCCAAGAACGTGTTCTTCTCAAACTGATCGCTGCAGGCCGAGTGGGAGAAGGCGTTTTGCTTGAACTGGGAGGCGTTCCGAATCTGTTGGTGTCCTTGAGCTCCTAGGTATTACTCTCTAGCCCAAGTTCTAAAGGATATTCGTAGACATAGCCTCTGATCGGTAGACTCACGTCACCTACATACGTCATTAGAACCTGAGCATAGTGGCAGATGGGAACCTGAACACCGGCTTGTGAACTAGAAGCCAACGGAGCAGGTGTGGAAGTTACATAATTTATTTGTACAGACAGGTCATGTGACCTTGCGGTGTCATCACAACGTGGCCACCAAAGCACGTGGTAAGCTGCAAACCGGGTTGCGACTTGCTTGCCCCCACTCCGTGTCACGTGGGAATTCAAATAATTAAAATTAATTCAATAGAGTTGCTACCTTCCCACGGCCGCGCTTGGCATAGAGCGTACGGGAGTTCGAGAACAGCAACCAAGGTCTTACAAGCTCCAACTATGGCTTAGTCCGCAAAGGCCACCAGCCGAGCCAGTGGTGCATTGCTTAACTGCTGCGCCACTGCGCCAAGATTGGTATGAGGACTTACCGCGATGTATGCTTGCAACTGGAAGGACTTTGGCGTCATCAACCAAACGTGACTACATGCGAACCCCAAAATTTCGGGTTCTACCCAGAAAATTCTAAACGATCCCTAAAATTTCTTTCGTAGGCCTGCGCCCTCAAGTGGATTAAGATTGATCAATGGGTAGGTTTTGGTACATTAGTGGGTCGAAATATTGTAATCTTATCTGGTAATCCAATGAAGGGTACTCTAATTTTTAGAAAGTAATCACTCCTGGATACCATATACCGTTTTCAACAATGATTTTGTGGGAAACTGCGAATGTGACACTTGAACAGGCTATAAATGCGTTGACATTTTCAGGTTTGTGGGCAAGAAGGCCAAAAGTTTTTTTTCAGTCTTTGATAATTGGCTAACATCCCTGCCTTTCTCCCCTCTCTTTGTATATCTATCTTCGATAATTGGACACCTTTAAATACGTCGGGTTACTGAAGAAAGGGTTTGTGGCTTGGCGGAAGTTGTGGATTCTGTTGTGGAAAATGGTGTGGCGATAGCGCATTATTTCGTGAGCTAAGAGCTAGTGTTCCCCACCTGGATCCATCGAACGTTAGGCGCACTCCTTTGATCAATTCAGGCTATGGATTCTGAAAGCCGGGGTGCTATCAATGATGGCGATGGTCTCATATCGCAGTCAGCATAGTCATCGCCTTCGAACTGCGTTTTAGATTTTCTTTCGCCTTGCACCCCTGCTGGGTGAAAGCTTCTGAACCATGTCGATGGGAGATTTGTGGAGGCTCGTTGGTGTGAGATGCATTCTGACAGGTGCGCGCCAGATTGTGTGCACCTGTCACACGATGCCTGAGTAGAGGCACCTTAAGGGGATGAAGTATGCTCTGAAGGTGGATAGTTTAAGCAACAGAGTCTGTTTGCCTCAAATAGACCATACTGCGAATTCAGAAAAACAGCGCATGTTGATTTCAACGCAAAAGGAGACACGTCAACCAGCGTGTCGGTGGATTTGTTATAATACCAGCGGTTAGCTAATGTTCGAAGTAAGACATTTGGCGGGTGGAGATATAGGGACAAATCGCAGGGGCGTGTTGGATCAACTCTAAATGTATAAGGCGGGCTAAAGTAATGGGAGAGGAGTTTATAATTTCTACACGGGATAAGAAGTTACTCTCTCCTTGTTTGAAGTTAAGTATTTCCGTATGTGGTGCTTACATCCGAAAGCTGCACTTGTGGTCGGAGAGATGTAGTAGCCGAAGTCTTCATATTATTTACGAACACAAAGTTGTCTAAAACGCCGGCTAACACAGCAAACACATTTGTGTTCTCTTATATCGAATGCTTTCAAATATATAGGCCAGGAATGATTATCACCTCGCGACCATTAGCTCGCGTTGGAGCTCAGGACGCTGAGGAACCAAAGAGGCTGCGATGTTGTTTGTTTCGTTTTGTAGTGCTCCATGTTTTCACGAGCAAGTGCAGTATAAACCTTGAAGACGAGCCACAAAGAGGAAGTTAACACAGCGCCATAGAGAAAATTTAGAAAAAAAATATGAAGCGGTAAGCCGGGAACGCTCAGTAATATTACAGTGTCCATTTTTTATGTAAAGCCTGAGAGAAACGCGAAAAGTAATTTTGAATAGGAAACCGTTTATGGGTAGCCAGGGTGCAAAAAACTGCTTCCATGATTCATGTTATTTATGATTGCCATTTGCGAAAATCTCTGCACCCCACCAAATTCTCAAATATAATTACATTTCGAAGTTGACATGTTATTGAGTCCAGGTATCCTTCATTATTATCTTAAATTATAACAAAAAGTATACGAATTTTTTTTGTTTTCTTACTTCTAGCACATTCTGACAACTTCGACAATATACATTTAAAATTGTCAACTTTTTTAGAGGTAAAAAACTACTTGCAGCTTCAATGAAGACCGTTCAATAAAAGCTACTGATTATTTAGGGAAAACGATACTCTCTCAGCGCTTTCTCTGTATTTTCTGAATTGATGCATGAAACTTTTCCTCATTCTAATGTAATGTTGTAGTGTTCTCTTTACCATGCTTTCAGGCAGACACGTTAAGCCCATTTGCTTAATATTTTCAGCACTGGAAGGCAGACTATAACGTTTGTGTTTTTGACATGGTCTCTCGATTTCTTGTGAGTACGTTTCTTCCCTGCTAAGATTAACAACATGAATATGAACAACAGCCTAGCTTTTGAAGAGCAAAACCTAAAAAAGACCACAACCCAGTCACTGCAGAATACAAATTTTACCGAGATCGCTGAAGTATTGATTTTGAGGATATTTAAACTCTTGCCGTCTGATTCACCGATCCTGCTCAAAAATCTTACATGAACAATGAGGTACTGGCTGTTGACGGCGCAGTTATTTTAAGCTTTTATTTTGACCACCTCAGCTATTCAACTTCTAACATTCTGCCTTCAGCTAGGTTGAAGGCGACGAATTTATGCTGGACGCAGTTGAGTATTCTCGAGAATTATTTAAATTTGTCCGAAGTTTGCTTTTATAGACACCCATCCCCACATATCTGTTTTAATAAATTTATCCAGGGCTTGTACCAATCGCTATGCCTCGAATCTCTTTTCCTATATAAGACAAGAGGAAGAGCATTGCTGAGATTGATGTGAGTGCTGCTGCGCCCTTCTCGGGAACCAAATGTGTCCTAACAAGTGTTGGTTTCGAGTAAAATGGAATGCTCCTAATGTAAGCGTATGTATCAGCAGCGCGAACACAAAAAGGAAGAAGAAGGCGAAGATAGTACAGAGCGCTTAACTGTACTAGAGCGCTCTGTGCTATCTTCTCCTTCTTCTTCCTTTTTGTGATCGCGCTGCTGATACATATGGATAGCAACCAACTAGCCTGGTAGATGGTGTTATAATGTAAACGTGACAGAACGAAGCCGTGTAAGGCGGTTAAAGTTCGCGCTCTCGAAACGCCATTTGTACCTAAAAATGTGCATGGTATGGAAAGAATTGGCCGGCTAATTGGAGAAGTGAATTTGTTATGGTAGTGATGCTGGTCACATTCAGCCGCCCTGGATGTAGACAGAAAATGTTTGTGTTGTTCTGTCATAGCCACCTTCTAGCAGTGCGACACATTGAAGTGAGCAATTACGAGTCATTCCCTCTAATCGTATTGGTCGGTCAACATGGCTCTGTTCCAACACAAACATATAACTGCATTTTAGTAAAGTAATTATGACACTACAAATACAGCCATTTTGTGACGGGTTCCTGAAAGTCACGCCACATAGTTATTGATTAGTGCGGCTGTCAAGGTAAAAAACACTTCCAACCAGTTCTGTCAGTTTTCCATCACGCTTTCTCATAATGAGCGTGTACTTTTGTTGTGTTGCAAATACCTATTGAAAACCGTCATAGATTGTATATTTGTAATCTGCTGAAACACGCTCCATACTTTCTTACTACTGACGCTTTGCGCTTGCGAGCGTAACCGGTACACTGCTGATACAATTGCACCATGCTTCCGCGATTCTATGGAATGTCTGAACAAAATATATAAAGACTGCAGTCTAGCTTCCTCAGTCCAGTACCTTTAAAGCTATAGGGCATTGCCATGAACAGCTTTTAAGAGTACAGTCATTCGCTTGGTGAGAAAGGGGTCTACTATTTGCCTTTAGCTAATTTCATGTACCGTACACCATACAGCGACCTACTGTTTAAAATAAAATGCGAGATGCACTTAACATATGCCACTTGGTTTGTGCCATTTGGAACGTTCGTGTAAAATATGCCTGCACCTTTTTGATCGTATCACTACCGATTTCAAATAGATAGATATCGAAATATATAGTTCTGTAATATTAGCTAACGCAGTTTGCGCGTCTTCTCCAAAATCTGCACTTGCTAGACGTTTGCAAGTCATAACAAGGAGTTATTGTACGCTGCGCATAATAGCTCCTTCAACGTCGTATAGAATCGCCGGATGGTGCCATTCTTTGTTACAACAGTGGCATTCGGAGCGAGGACCTGATTGCGGTACGGCGAGTGTCGTCCTCTCCGAAAATATAGGTCGTGTATGTTAAGAAGGGTGCGGACCGTAGTGCGATGTCGGCCTGCTTTGT
>JARKHS020023409.1:10000-28431 GCA_030143305.2 Amblyomma americanum | reverse complement strand
CATGCTCCACAAGTCGAAGACAATTTGTTTCCAAGCCCAACGCAGACCTCACTGCTTGTCCGCCACACAAGCATGCGAGACGTCCTCTCGTCTGCGCGCCAGCTTCTTTCCTGGCCGCCTTTGAAATAGGAGTTTATTATGTAAGCTCGTGGGGGACTCAAACCTGCGATGGTGCACCCGGAGCATTTTCCTCATGGGATGTCTTGGACACCTCGGTCTTTGGCACAGCCGATCGCGGTAGTGTTCGAATATTTGGCCTCCCGCCCTATGCGTTTAAAATCCTCGTCTTCGTGATCCTCCAAACATTCGTACTTCAGCGCGAAAAGTTTTTGATGCCACTGCAAAGGAGGCAAGCACTGAGGGTTGTGAAAGAACGAGAGCAGTAGGAGGCGCTGAGTGCGCTGTCCAGCGTGAGAAAACCAGCGGCTGACCGTGGCGGTCCATAACGACCCATGGCGGTGGTGGAAACGGACTGCGCTGTCCAGCTAAGCAAAAATGGCTGGTGACTTAGGGTTCTCGAAGTCCGGGAGCGCTAAAAGAAACCATGCACTCTGCTTAGCGTGAAAAACTGTATAGCAACAAACGAAGGTCAGGGCA
The DNA here is from genome assembly GCA_030143305.2 of Amblyomma americanum. Taxonomy (NCBI): domain Eukaryota; kingdom Metazoa; phylum Arthropoda; class Arachnida; order Ixodida; family Ixodidae; genus Amblyomma; species Amblyomma americanum. The sequence goes on along the minus strand of JARKHS020023409.1, from coordinate 27,834 downwards.
CAATCAGGGGCCCACAAGGCTGCAAGGCCCTTGATCCAAAAGCTGGGTGGGGTGTTTAATAGCTAATAGCTTTCCTTTTTAGCCGCATTACTGAGCTTGGGTCGATGACGATGAGTAAACACATCGTATTACTGTATCTAATAGCTGTCCCTAAAAGTACTATGCCCTTAAAACGTGTTTCATCTTTACATCCACTCTGAGAAACAAGACAAGTACAAGTTGTTTTTTTTTTCGGGTAAAAGAAAATACTTCTGGCAGACATATGTGTCTCACTGCTGTTTTCGAGTATTACCGGCTGAGGTTTCGTCGTACATTTCGTCGTCGGTGGCGGCCCAGGGTTCGGTGTAAGCTCTACCATTCTTTTGGAAAGAGGATCAATAAAATCACTGAGAATCGGGAATAAGAGTAACTCAGTGGGACTCGGCTGGAAGCCTGCGACTTTGAGAGTCGGTCGGCAGATTTGTAGTTCCTATATAAGTAAAAAAGCCTGCATTTCACGTTGCACCTTGCATACAGCACGCGCCGCAATGATTGCGGCTTCGTAATCACTGTCATCACGCTGGCTTTTTAGGAACGGATGCTCACAACCTTGTAACGTAGCAGCTGCACAACTTCAAGCATAGTTCTTCTTGGTCCAAAGTGTAGGAAAATTCCAAGGGCGGAGAAAAAATTGGGATAAGGAAGCTGCTACCCATCGGCATCCACGCAAGCGCAGGCATACGGCAAAAGAAAAAAGCTATACACCTTCTACAGAAACTTCCCAGTTAAAGAAAAATTCGTCCTGATTTGTGGTTTCGAAATACGTACCACCGCCCCACCGAGGCTGTCGCGCTACCAACTGAGCTAAGAGGGACGGCAAGCTTATGGTATGTAGAGGGCGAGGGGGAAAGGATGAATATCCTCAAGTGGGAACGGTGTTCGTTCGAAGTTTAGATTCATCCGCGAAAGCGGTGGTAATTTGAATTAAGTGAGTAACTACTAATTGGCATTCACCGAGGCCCAGCCTTACGGCTACAAAGGAAAACTGTATAGATTTCCTGTTTAACCGTACGCGTGCACTTGGGTAGATGCCAGTCAGTAATTGCTTCTTTATTATATTGCTTAATGAGTGAAAGCCAAACATGTCAATATGCAACGCCTGTATGTTCATACGGCAGTAAAAAATATAGCCATAATTGCTGTTTTATGTCGGCCATAACCCAAAAACTAATCGTGGTTTATTTTTATTTTTTTTGGGTGAAGAAAATGACTGCCATAATGCGAAAATGGCGGCGCGTGTCTGCGCGGCTGCCGAGTGAACCCCTCGGCGACTGCAGCGAGGAGAGAGAGAGAAACGCCCCCTACGGAAGCCGCGGAGGAAAATCTGCATCGACATAGATAGCGATGCCTTCAAGCAAGGGCGATGTTTGGAGAGGAAAATTGGCGACAAAACGACCGCGGGTCAGGAAATCAGGTCAGCAATCGCGCGTCATAGACTGAGCCAACACGGCGCAAATAGGAGGGCGAAATAAGTGCAATGGAAAAAATGTAAAAGCATCAAAAAGCATTAGTGCACAATATAGCCAGCCAAAGGAAAGCGAAGTATAAGGGCAGAAGAGGCAAAGCATAAAATTTTTATCAAACCAGAAAAGTTGCCAATGTAAAAAGCAGTAAATTTGCGGGAATATTAGGGCAATGGGATGCGGCTGAACGGAAGCTCATCAAACGAAAAAGCGTCACTCTAAAAGAGCATTTTGCACCTTTTTTTCTGTTCCAACCTGTAGGAATGTTTCTCCGCTTTGTATATTTATTATACACTAAAATATAGTAAAATATACCTTAAATACATTAAAAATATACTGATATATACCTTAGATACATTAAAATTCTACTAAAAATATACATTTCATACAATAAATGTATACATTAAACAATACATTACATGAAAAATACACTAAAATGTACTATTAATATATTAAGGATATTTACCTCGGCTCGGCTTAAAAAAGGTGTGCAAAGCTGATTCACCGGATAATACTGATCAATGTTGTCAACATCAGAAGTAAGGACTGAACTGGCCATAAGCATCAGGAGAGAGACAATCGCAGAGAAAACACGCGTTGTCATCAAGAAATCTATGACAACGGAATGCCACGTGACGGGGACTGAACGGGAATGACTTCGTCACACAAGAAAATGCCGACGAAAACTGACATCAGCAAGCAGGAACTTCTCCGACAAGTGTGATGCTCGATTTGGCTTGTATATACTCCCCGAAAGGAGACACATTACCTTGACCGGTGAGGCGCTCTTTGCGCAAAGACTTTTTGAACAAATACATGGGCGTCTAAGGAAGCCGGTCGGCCTTTCTAGTCGGGGTTCAATTCGCTGGCATATTCGGGCCCGGAGGCTCGCATGGCGTCCTTGCTGGAATAATGCTATCAAGCTGTCCGCACGTAATTTAAGTAAGTGGTGATTGGCTTTCTGCTAGAAGTCAACATAAACGAATCAGCGACTTAAAACGGAGATTTTCACAGTTTCCGGAAACGTGATTTCGAGCACTAGGTTGTTAAACGGCAGCGTGTAGTGGGCTGCAAATATGGTAACGCGGACTACCCATTTGTTAGAATTAAAGTATATAATGCACGATTTAATTTTCGTATTTACGAAAGTACACTTTAAATGCATTTCAATCATGTCATTTCCCGCAACGCGATTTGGAGCACTAACTGTTCAATGGCAGCTTGAAATGTGTTGTAAACTTGTTTACGCGGACAGCTCATTCGTTAGAATTGAGGTGTACTCTTCGTTATTAATTCACGATATTTAAAGTATACTTTGGACAAATTAATCTGGTATTTGCGAAAGTACACTTTCAATACACCGCCAAACACAAAGTAATTGAGAAGCTTTATTGCGCGCGTATAATGAGCTATCTTACTACAATTAAACTTTTATCTCCTGACCAGTTTCGCTTCAGGCCGGGTTATTCGACGAAATTAGAATTCATAAATTTCATTGGAAGTGTCAGACGAGCCATTGATAAGGGCTCAATTGTAGGAGCGATCTTCATCGATCTAACAAAAGTTTTTGACTCAATTAACCACCGCATACTTCTTCATAAACTAGAATCTTTTGGTATTTCCGGTCCACCTCTTCAGTTCATATGCAGTTATTTAATTAACCGATCACAAGTTATTGCTATAAATGACACTTTTTCCACCCCTCAGGGTGTAAACCAATGTGTCCCGTAGGGATCAATACTAGGCCCGTTACTACTCTTAATGTTCAGTAATGATCTACCTCTCACACAAAATCACACAAAACGCGTGTTATATGCGGGCGATACCACCATTTACACTTCAGACAAATCCACCACCAGACTTCAGCATAAACTTAACATAGACCTAAATAATATCAGCCAGTAGCACAAAAACATGAGGCAAATGAACCCCCAAAAAACAGCTTTCATTCTGTTTCACTCTCCTCTTAGAATCATAATTATTCCAACATCACTAACACTTGATAGCCATGCACTGCCTATTTCTGAAACTTTCAGATTCCTTGGGTTCACTTTAGATAAGCACATTAAGTTTCCCCTTCATGTTCAGTCACTCATGCATAAGGTTTCCTTCGGCACTCATATCATAATCACAACAAGTGCATATTTTCAGCCCCAGATCATGCGTTCATTATAAAATGCGTATATTGACAGTCACCTTAGCTACTGTTTATCTTGCTCGGGAAATACATATTTCACTCACATCAGCGCCTTCAGAATCTGGCCATCAGGCTCATGTCATTCAGTTCTTTCTAAACACACTCTTTACCACTTTATCATAGCTTGCGCACACTTCCAATTCAACAATTATTCACTGTGAAATTATCCATCATTATGTATACGCTAATTAATTACCACGCTCATATTTATGGCTTTCCTGATCAGCTTTTAAATACTAATCCTACTAGGTTTCAATAGCGTAATAACCTCTTTTTGCGTAAAGTGAGGACTAATTATAGGAAATTTGCTACAATATTTGCCGGCATATCCTGTTGGAATACTTTGCCATGTGAAATTAAAGCGTCGTTTACTGTTCCCTTTATTCATCATCGCATTAAAGAGTACTTAATTAATTTGCTGCGTATTTCGCATGCCAAAACAGTAGTAAACCTTCTTTAAAGTTTAATTTTCTTTGCATTATGTGTCAAAGGTGTTACTGTATATACTTTTCGCTCTCTTTTTCACAGATACAACTGTTTCGGTCGCTTTTTTCTAGGTTGTACATTTATGCTAATTAATACACTGCCTTTCATTGCTGCAATTTTACCCCACTTGCTTTGCTCTAGGAGGTCCCAATGACATTCGTGTACTATCGGATCTCCTTCTGTACTGATTTTATCGTATTCATTATTAATGTGTGCGTTTTCAATAAACTTGAAACTTATCTAACATGCCAAGGTCATTGCCGGAAACGCGATTTCGAGTACTAGATTGTTCTGCGGCAGATAAAAGTGTGCTTCAAATATAATTAAAAGGACTGCCCGTTTGTTAAAATTGGAGTATACTTCAGACAAATTAAGTTCATATTGAGAAAGGTAGACTTTTAATACGTTGACAAGATGCTAAAACCGCATATATATTTTTTCACGTGTTTGAAACATGCTTGAAACATGCTTTAAGTGATTTATACTTTTGACGAATTGATTTGATATATTACGAAAGTACGCTTTTAATACATTGACAGGAGGCTAAAACCGCAAAAATATTTTTCAAGTGTTTAAAACGTGCTCTAAACATGCTTTAAGTGAAGTAAACTTCAGAAGAATCAGTTTCACAATTACGAAAAAACACACTTTACATATTGGCAAGCTGCTAAAACCACATTCATATTTTTTCACCTGTTTGAAACATGCTCGAAACCTCCCTTGAGTGAACTATACTTCGAATGAATTAATTTCATCTTTACGAAACTAAACTTTGAAACATTGACAAGATGCTGAAGCCACATACATATTTTTCACGTGTTTGAAACGTGCTCGAAACATTTGTTATGTGGCGTACACTTCACACGAATTACTTACATATTTACGAAACTGCACTTTGAATATATTGATCAGATACTAAAACTGCATTTGTATTTTTTCACGTACTTGAAACGTGGTCGACGCATGCTTTATGTAACGTATTTTTGGCAGATTTTAAGCACATGTTTCGAATACCAAGCATAAAATTTTAGGAACTTATCTCTGGCATATTATTAGTGCATTCATGAGTACAAATTATGTTTAAAATACATTATAAATATCCCCAAGTATACTCCAAACATATTAGTTTTCGCTAAGGGAGGAAACATTTTGAGCACATCGAAAAAATCCCTCTGAAATGCATGGAGCAAGGTATCGTGTAAGGGGGTTTTTCACATGCCATGAAGGAATTTCTCCAAATTGAAAATCTATCATTTTTCAGTGGTGGTACTGAGTGGTGGTACTTTTGAGCAGTGGAAGGCGGAACGCTGCCTTTTGGTAGAATCTAATGAGTAATTCCTCCCGTCGTTAAAGCGCGGACTACTTTAGAAGATATTTCTTAACACATAGCACAATGGTAACATATCTGGTGACAATGTTTGGTGATAACCTCTAAAAATGAAGCTTTAACACGACGCGGTTGCAAAATCAATTTGGCGCAGATGTCTTCGGCTGCCATGACCCTGCCGCTGGCCAGCACACCTTACCAGCACCAAGTGCATATGATGTTCGCTCATAACGAACAAATGACATTTGCAGCATCGCGGCTAGTGGCGATGGGGGGTGCGTGTTCACCTCGTTTACCTCGTTCCTATGTCGTGGTCCTTCAGTGGTTTTTGTTTCTATAAGTGATACCAAGAAATACGGAACATTACATCAACGCTGCTACTGTATGCTCTGCAGAAAAAGTTAAAATGTTTGAACAAAAATTCATACGTAAATTTCTGCAATGAGACTGAACATTGACACTTCATCATCACCATCATTTATTGGCCCTTAAAGACCCCTGGGAGCGGCATTACATAAGGGGGGGGGGGGGGCGGAAGAGCGAACACAACAACGTAGGTGTCACTGTCAAACATTGTCAGAATCAGTGATCAGCAGGATATATATACAAAACCATTAAAGAAGCGTTAACAAGGTATGAAAACAGCAACAGTAAACAGAGGCAAACAGAAGCAGGCAAGAATTTCTCCACATCATGTTTTCAAATAGGATGTCAGCAGCTGCCGGAACTTATATGGATCGCGTCCTATTACAATATGGTCTGGTAAAGAACTCCATTCTTCAATTGCAAGAGGCAGGAATGACTTGTTAAATGCGTTTGAAGAGCCGTGCGAACGTATAATGCTGATGGAGTTGAAGAGATGGCGTGATTTTCGGAAAGGTGGAAGCAGGAGAGAGTCCCGAAGCGAAGGAAAACAGAAGTATAGCTTATAAAATAATGACAAATGGGCGATTGTTCGTCTGTGCGTCAGAGGCACAATGTCAAGCGATAATTTTATATTGGTAACACTGGAGTAGGTGTCATAGTTGGAGGAAATATATCGGGCTGCACGGTTTTGAATGGCTTCTAGGCTATCGATTTGGTAAGCCTGATGTGGATTCCAAATTTGGGAGACTATGAGAAAGGTAGCGTTCTCTGTTGACTCCTGCAGCAGGCTCAGGAACAGTAGGAAGTCCGCGGTGCGAAGCCATACAACTCGAACTCAGCGGAACAGTAGCCGACGTTGCTCTCTTCCATCCGAGGTGTTGCTGACACGCCGGAGCCTTCGCTTCTCTGTTCTTTCTTCCGTGCTCGCTCTCCCTCGCGCTTTTATAGTTGTTTTGTTAGCCTATCAAAAGATGGCACATAGCCAGACCGAGGATCGGCCAAGAATGGGGTGGATATTCACCTGTACTCAGGTAATTAAAACGAAAAGCACGCGGGAAAGCAACACCGGAGGGTTCTTCCAAATGAACCGAAAAGGGAAAGTTTTGTTTTCAAAAATAGTATTAATAATAATAATTATAAACAGAGGGACAGAAACAGAATTGTTAATACAAATTGTAATAATTAACAGAAAAGAACATTTTGTGAAACTTAGCATGGCAGTTGGTGAGATTCTAGCAGGAAGTTTAGAACAGCGGTACAAAGATCTGCGGCTGAACCCATATGTGATGGCACCAAATGATAGAAAGAGCGGGCTGCTTAAACTAAGGCTAATGGGCCGCAACGGCGCCTCCAGCAACCTTCTTCTGAAAGAGGTGCAACAGCGACAATAGAGCAAAAAATGCTCTATAAATTCAGGCTCACGGCAAAACACAAAGGAGAGAGAGCGCCAAACTCGGTCGCACGTCCTCACCAGTGCCGCCACCACCTGCTGGCTCCAGGCCTCCGTCCCAGAATGCCGCCCCATAAGTGAAGAGTTGGGCCGTGGGCGCAATCACAAGTTCCCAGGTGTGTCTGTCCAGACCACGCGCATCGAAGCAACCCCGTCGCCCACGGGCAATCTAGGCAAGGGCAAGCGAGGCGATGCACTTCCAAAAGGTAATACGTATAATAAACTGCACATCTCCAACCAAAAATGTTGACTTTAACCCAACGTTTCGAAGCCGACTCGGCTCCTTCATCAGGGGTGACTGAGGCCAGTAGCAAGCGTCTTTTAAGTATGGAGGGGAGGGGGGGGGGGGTGAAAAGAACGACAGCTGTGTCGCGAAAGTCGCGGGGGAGGGGAGAGGGGTTTAGGCTGTTAGTCACGCTGGCGCACTGCAGGGAGGTGCTGCATGGCGACTTTTTATTCGTTGCGTTGAAGAGCTAAGTCCCTGGGCATATACTGGGGGCAGGTTTCCTTTTCATCATCATCATTTATTGGCCCTTAAAGACCCCTGGAAGGGGCATTACATAAGAGGGGGGGGGGGGGAGCGGAACATCGAAAACAACAAAGTAGGTCACTGTCAAACATTGACACAATCAGTGATCAGCAGGATATATGCAACACCTTTAAATAAGTATCAACAAAATATAAAAACAGCAACAGTAAAGAAAAAACAGACGCAAACAGAAGCAGGCAAGGAATTCTCCACATCATGTTTTCAAATGGGATGTCAGCAACTGCCGAAACTTATATGGATCGGGTTCTATTACAATATGGTCTGGTCATGAATTCCATTCTTCAATGGCAAGAGGCAGGAATGACTTGTTGAATGCGTTAGAAGAGCCGTGCAGACGTAGAATGCTCATGGAGTTGAAGAGGAGGCGTGATGTTCGGAAAGGTAAAAGCAGAAGAGAATCCTGAAGCGAAGGAAAACAGAAGAATAGCTTATGAAATAATGACAAACGGGAGATTTTCCGTCTATACGTCAGAGGCTCCATGTCAAGCGATAATTTTATATTGGTAACACTGGAGTAGGTGTCGTAGTCGGATGAAATATATCGGGCTGCACGGTTTTGAATAGCTTCTAGGATATCGATTAGGTAAGCCTGATGTGGATTCCAAATTGGGGAGCCAAATTCTAGTTTGGTTCGGACGAAAGTTTTGTAAGCTGGACAGCGAATAGAGGGAGGGGATAACCTGAGGTACCGTCTGATGAATCCAAGTGATTTTGACGCATCAGCTGCAATCTTCGTAATGTGCTCAAACCAGGAGAGCTTGCTGGTGATGTGAATTCCAAGGTAACGGTATAATTCAACTTGGGAAAGGGTGGTTGAGTACAACGAATATGCGTAGCTGAGGTTAGTGCGCTTGCGTGTTACCTGCATGCATTTGCACTTAGATACATTCAGCTTCATTAGCCATGTAGAACACTAGTCTTCAATTCTCTTTAAGTCATTTTGGAGCAACAACTGATCATTGTGTGCGGTTATGCGACGGCACAAGACACAGTCATCAGCGAAAATATGAATGCACGATGAAATGCTGGAAGGAAGATCGTTTATGACGATTAAAAACAAAAGTGGGCCGAGCACCGAGCCCTGCGGGACACCAGAAAGAACTTCAGTTGTTGGTGAATGAATATTATCAATAACAGTGAATTGACAACGACCGGATAGAAAACAACGAATCCATGTTAGTATCAGTGGATCAAGACACAAGCATGAAAGTTTGGCTAAGAGGCGCTGATGAGGTACACGATCGAAAGCTTTCGAGAAGTCGAGATATATGACGTCCGTCTGAAATAAAGAATCTAAATTTAGGTGAAGATCGGTTGCGAAAAGGAAAAGTTGGGTTTCGCATGAGTAACCGGATCTGAAGCCGTGCTGGTTGGGAAAAAAGAAGCTGTTGGAATCAAGGTGAGATGCACATTGTGAATAAATTATATGCTCTAGTAGTTTGCAAGCAATGCATGTTAGTGAAATCGGTCGGTAGTTAGAAGAATCAGAACGGTTACCTGCTTTAAAAACGGGTACTACCTTGCTCAGCTTCCAGTCGTCTGGAATTGAGCTGGTAGCAATCGATTGTACGAATATTATTTGCAGAAACTGGCTTGATATGTCCTTGGTGCATTTCAGTATCTTAGATGACATATTATCCGGTCCCGGGGCGCTTGAAACTTTAAGTTGTTCAATAAGATTTAGGATACCATGTGTAGTTATAGTAACGGGCGACATCTGTGAAAATGGAAACTTAGATAGGGGAGGGATATCTAAGCTCGGTTCATTAGTAAAAATTGAGGAAAAATCCGCGTGACCCGCGGACTGAATTATCTGCGGAAGTGTGTCACCGGGAAAAAGGTGCGCAGAAAGCGACACTGGGCCCTGATAATGTGTTCGCTTGGCGTGTCTAAGCTCAGCGTTTAGCTTGTTTCGTGCGCTTTTGAATCTAATTAAAATTACTGGTGACCGGGTATGTAGAAAAGTTGGGTAAAGCTTATTCTTGTTCTTTATTTTTTATAATGCGCGGGGGTGAACCACGGTTTTCTGACTTTTTTTAGTGTTTAGTTTCTTCGAAAGGAAAATGTGAACCTCATCCTGTCATCAATTCGGAAATAAACTTTGTGTACGACACATTTGTGTCTTTTATCCTATATATGTGGGACCAATCGTGAATACTAATTTCATACTCGAATGTTTCCAGGGCTCTGTTTGATATATATTAAACGTAGATTGGCATTCCCGGACTCCTGAAACTTTTCGAATCTTTGTAACAGAACATAAACACAGGACAGCGATCACTGAAATCTAAGGTAGTGGTACCGGCTTGGTTTACGATAGTTTGAATATTGGTAATAAGGACATCAATACAGGATAAAGTAGTCTGTGTAACACCTGTAGGTGTGTTGATTAAATTCATGAAACCAGTCGACTGTTGACTGAAGGGTAATCAGAAAACATTGGGTTAAGGTGCTATCCTCTGTGACATCTATATTTGAATCTCCTCTGCAGATGAGGCGAAAATTGCTTGCGCTTACGTAGTCTAAAAATGTTTCAAAGAAGTCTATGAAGCTTGAAATAATGCCATTCCGAGGCCGGTATACTACTGTTATTATTCCCAAGTTGCATTTCAATGTTAACATCTCATAATCACTCATTCGAATGCAGAACTCCGGTACAGGAACGCAACGGCGCTCTATTTCAATGTATGCGGCGACACCGCCTCCACGCATCTTTGGCCGGTTAATGAAATAATTGCTTTACCCATTTAGGCGTAGTGAGCTGCTATCGCTATTGAACCATGTTTCGTTTAGCATATTAATACTAAATTCAAAACTGAATTGGCTAATTAGGCCTTTTATCTGGCCTTCTTTATTATTAGCGGAGCGAGTACTGATATATAAAATTGAACTAAGAGGCTAATGTGGAAGCTGAACGCGAGAAGGTAAAATGAAATAGTGATATTCCATTTTGACCGCTTATGAGGACGTATCAATAGGGAACTTAGCTCAGGGCCCGCCTTGGCCGAGTCCGCTTCACGAAACAAAGGAGCACCTGAAGCTTCAGGGACGGGGCCTATCTTTGCAATGTCCCCTTAGATATATATATAACTTCAGAGTCATCCGCCTTGCAAAGATCTTATTATTGCTTGTCCAAACTGACTTCCATTTATAGTCATGCTTCCTTTTCACTGCCATTCCTAGCAGCTTCTCCTGTTCCGGACAAAGGTGTTCGTCCACTAGTCCTATGTGTTTGTTAGTGAGCCGTGTCTTCTTTACTTTCCTAAGAGCAGCGTCACGGTTTGTTCTTGACTTAAATTGAACCACTGTTTTTTACGTCACGCTTTCGGGAGGGAACGTGATGAAAAGTTTTGATGTCCGATTCAGTGATCGGGTCTTTGATGGCGTTACCAATCTCGGACGAAATGGCCACAACGTTTTCGCTTTCATTCTCAATGACCCCAAAAATCTTAAGATTTTCTTTCCGCGATTATTGCTCTGAATGAACAACTTGTTTTTCTAGGTGAGAGGCAGTCATTTCAAGAGTAGAGCATTTAGCCTTAAGCATATCATAATCACTTGCTTGCTTTGTGGTTTTTGATTTTTCGTCGTGCAGTTCTTTCTTCATATCACGGATTTCAGCATAAGCGTACTCAAGACTCTGAGCCGAATCTTTCGACATGCTTCGCGAGACAACCAACAAAGAATGTACAACTTGACAACTAGACAATAACGGCGATTGACGCAAATAAAAATGTTGTGTGTGTACAGCACTAGCCTGCAGCGAAAAACGCAGCAGGCGCTTAGATCACGCTCTGTTGTCGCCACCACTGCCAAGTGAGCTGGCCAGTGAATGATGTCTTCTTTATAGCCAGCTGCTCGCCGAGATGCCGCAGATTGCATGCACAGCTGAGAGATACGCCTCCTGGTGATGACGCCTCCTGGTGATGACAGTGCTCGGCTACAGCGCGTAGGAGCCCAACCGGTAAAGGGCGTCGGATGCAGCTGCAGTGATCGGTGATCAGGAGCAAAAAAGGCAGCAGGCGCTTATATGATGCTCTGTCGTCGCCACAACAGCCAATGATGAAGAAACAGCATAATTACAACCCACGGTCAAACCGATTCATTAGGCCCGCTCTTTGTGGTGGTACTGACCAGCAGATATACTGATTTTTTGGTCATGGGCGGTTACGGTTTACTTCGTAATAGCAGCACAAGTCAACAGGTTGGACGCCTAACTATAGTAACGCAAGAACGCCGTTTTTTTGGGATGAACATTGCTTTGGCATGTCCGTAATTGCCAGAAGTGATCTGCACACCACCTGCTATGGGAGTTGGTCAAGTCGTTAACTTGCGCAACAAAGCAGCTGTGGCAAAGGCGACTCACCACGCTGTTGTCACTGTTTCTGTTGCCATTGCCATCTCGTTCAGTGTGTAAAGTACAGCTGCGCAGGAGGGGCAGCTGTGCGACGTTATTGTGCCTTTGGTGATTGTCGCGAATTCGTAGCGCAATCCCGGTGGTGGTGATAACTTTAATGGCCACACGGGTGTTTAGAACACGCAGGTCCTTGGGAACCCGTACGGCCCCACTGCATTCAAACATTCATGTCCCGGAGGCTCATGATGCTGGCAGCCCGGCCTGTAGCGGTGGCTTGCTTGGCGGGGTCCTCGGAGCGCAGTAGGGTCTCCGAAGCCTCCCAAGTGGTAAGGTCCTCCAGGCCCCGCGGGGGAGGATCCGCCAGCAGAGGAAAATGATATGGTCGAGAGTGGCTTTGGGGTGGTGGCAGAGGGTACAGGAGGGGTTTTTGTGGACTTGGTGATAGCGCGAGCGGATATAAGGGGATGGTAAGGTGCGTGTTTGAAGCGGCCTCCAAAGTGTCTGGTGATAATTGTCGAGGGAGGGATGGGGTAGGGGGTAGAACCAACGCTCGGCTTTGCAGGCCTGCGTCAGTTCACTGAATGAATGCATGCGCTCCCGTGAGAACCATAGATCTGAGGCCGCCGGTGCCTGGTTGAAAGAACCTCGGGCTAAAGCGTTGGCAAAGCATTGGCATGCAGCCTCATTTCCGGAATTCCCGGAGTGGGCAGGCACCCATATCACCTGCACTTTCCGAAGGGGAACGCTATTGCGTGGAAGTTCGAACGAAACAACAAATAGATCAGGGAAAACAAAACGAAGCGGTATTAGTTATTAAAGCAAAGGGGACAATAAGAAACGGAAACGATAACAAGAAAAACACACACTCAACATGCGTACAACTCTACCGAATAAAGGAAAAAGTTCATCATCTACTGAGCGGCCCCGGTGAGGCGGGGATGCCTTGCAGACAGGGCGGGCGCGGGTGGATGTAGTGCGACGCGCCGCTGCCGCTGCGCCGAAGGAAGCGGCGGAAGGGAGTCAGGTGGTAGTAGGAGCGGAGAGGACTGGAAGAAGGCGTCAGTGGTCTCCCGTCGACAGCCCGAAGAGCTTGGCAGCAGCAGAAGGACAAAGCGTAGCCGAGACCCGTCGACGGCGTAACGAAATGCCGGAGGCTTAAAGCAGGCTATCCAAGACTGCCTTTCGGAAGCACGGATCCTCATTCCATCGGCGGCCACCTCCACACTTGCAAGGAGCGAGGAGGCTTGCGTCGGTGGTGCAAGGGAGGTCCACGGTAGCACGGACCCAACGTGCGACAGCTGCCACCTCCACACATGAATGACCCAATCTCTGCTGCTCTGTCTTCCTTTAAACTTCGGTTTTCTGACACGTCAGCTCTTCGCTTCTCGTGCTCGCGCGATCTTCGTCGCCGTCGCCTCGCCCACACCATTCGCACGCGCACACGCGCAACGCTGGGCTGGCACGCACAGCGCTCCGCTGTCCGACGACCACTGCGGACGCCCCGCGTTCGAAAATCCCTCGACGACTGCGTGTGCGCATCACAGTGATAGGCAGCAAAGCAACAGCTTCTTTCATCGCTTCTTGTTTCTTTTGTGTACCTGGAAGGCTACAGTGGCAAATGCGCAAATCCTTACACCAGTGGCCACTCCACTGACAGTGCGCCCGCCAGTATACCTCTGACTATTTCAGTCGGTCGCAGAGTCACTGTGCACCCTCCTCACCTCTGCTCAAGTCCATCCACATACTCCTCCTCTGCCATCGAGTTGAAGCCTGCTACAGCTGCCTGAGGGTGTTACCTGTATGTGCGCACGTTCACGCACGCGTGTGTGTAAGTGCATAATTAAAAAGCGTAGTTTTTGAGAAAGGCAGGAAATGGTTGTGCTTGCTATCGATAGAGTAAGGTACCACTCAAGTATTCTCGAGCCACATATATTTAGTGTAGACATTAACTTCATTCGTACCATCATGTCACACAAGTATTCCTAGTGGGACAGGCAAAAGCGAAACATGCTACAGGCAACAGCATCAGCAGTGAATTGCACAACATTTGAAAAGTGCTGCACTTATTGTGCGATGCAGAAATGACACAAAAATCAGTTGTTCGAAGACTCGAAACTTACACGCTACTTATCACATGTTCGGTAGATATTGCCTAAGCAAGAAGCCTAGTTTTCACATAACGCTATTAAAACATGGTGCACCACTCGAGCTACCTACAAGTACTGCCCTGGACAGTGTTCAAACTGGGTATTCCAGAGATACAAAAACTTTTAGCATCTACAAATCGCGTGATTATCACAGCTGATGCCAATACGTCGATGTATGACTACTTCTGCTCAAAGCTTCCCTAGCTGTTGCAACAATAGTGCCTCACAATGAGTGCATCAAATATTGCAAATTGCAATGTCCAGAATTAATGCTACATGACTACATGTCGGACGTGGCGGCCATGTTTAGATGTAGGCGAGATTCAAGGAAATCTGCGCGCAGTGCGATGCACATATTAAAGGATTTCCGGTTGGTCTCAGTTATTTTCCAGTCATCCACCCACAATCTCTCTTACCGCGTAAGTCAATTCAGGACTTTAAAAACGATACAGCAAACTAAGCCAGGATATCACCGTACATGTACAGAGAAACGTAAACTTCCTAGATATATGGATACGTATTGCAGCGCTATAAACCTTCGAAAAAATGAAAAACAAGAAAGAATACACGTCGTAGCCTCTCTGCCTGGCGGAAGATGAAAAAAAAAGAATAACTGATAAGCAGCAAAACATAACTCTCGTTTTGCTCCGGTAAGAATCTGAAGAAAATGAAAAGTGATGAACACGAGTATATATCGCATCTTCTGCGCCCAGCAGCAGTTAAAATGCAGGAAAGTTGAAAAACAGGGAACTATACCTTAGCGTTTTGTGCATGTAAAACGCTGAAAAGGAGAAAAAACTGAGAAATAAAAATATATATCCAAGCTTCTGCGCCTGAAAATGAGACATTTCGAGTAAATAACACTTTTAAGGCAACGTGGGTTGTGTCAGAGGCTGATACCGGAATAGTAGACTCATAATCCTATTGCCGAGCTGCACTGCACAAGCAGCTCGTGACGTGTTGTGCCTGACTTCCCGGAAACCACGCAGTAGCTGCCGCCTCCATTGTGGCACGTGTTTGCAGGTCCATCCACGCAGATCGATCAGGTTGGTTGTGCGTAGAAAATGATATACAGCTACAAGTTTCTAGTCCGGATGGATTCAGATGGCTCATGTCACTTCCATGTTGAATATTAGTCGTGGAGATAAGCCGCGGAGATAGGAAGAAAACGTGTCCCCACATTAAATAAACCTACGCTATGTTATATGTGGCGGCTTCTCTGGAAAATATGGTGGTGCTGTCTCCGCGTATCCGTGTGTTCTCTTCGGTCACCTATTGAGGCTGCTGAAGAGGGATTGGTTGACCTCGGCACCCTACCGGTCTTCGCACCACTGCCAGATCCGCTACAAACCGAGTTTTTAGCAGCAGGTGGTGCACCTGGTCCTCGGCCTCTTTAAGCCGCCTCAAACTTGCTGGTCGACCGGCTGCTGGCTGTCAGAGCGGAAGCTGAGCTTGCCAGAAGAAAAGCATTGCGCATTTAAATAAAGTCTTGTACAACGAATTAAAAAAATAAAAGGACTTTTCGCGAGTGTACAGGGGAGCATTAACACCATCATCATCATTAGCCTGACTACGCCACATGCAGTGTAAAGGCCTCTATGTTTCTCCAATTACAAATAGTACTAATATTAATACTTTATCGCTATGAAAGAGTACAGTACAGATATTCAGGCCTGCCAAAGCCAATGAATACTTGAACGGCAGTGCCTGGCAGGCAACAAAACCACACCCAGTGATTAACATAAATATAAAGCAGCGAAACGCGACTACAGAAAATGGAAAGAAAGAGGATGATTAAAATTTATACAATGTCTATGAAGAGAAACTTCTAATGCGCATAATAAAGCCCGTAACAGAGAAAATGTGTACCAGCAACTGACCTTGCTACAGGCAATCGTACACCAATCAGGCTTTCCAGGTACAACGGAATTGAGCGTGGGAAAGCAAACCAGAAATACCCAGGGCAGCAAAATCCGCCTTTAAAAGCAGATACGCCTTAGCAGTGTTTTAACCTATGTTTTGTTTTCATATGTATGGCGGTGGGAGGTAATTTGTTTAAACAAGTTGGAACATATTCAAAGTGTGTGTTCTAATGCCGTATCTTGTGGAACAATGACGTCTTCGAAAACGGTATTTAGGCCATAAGCAACGGAAAGAACGTAAGGAACTAAAAATCACTTGACCAAAAGTGTTTCTAACCAGCGCTATGCATCAAAAGATCATTTAAATTTGTCATCGAAAGTAATTTGAAATGGTCTGCATCAGCATTAGGGCTCAGATCACAAGCGATGTTTTTAATAGGGAGTGCATTATAAATTTTATACGGTTGTGCCAGCGAACAGCACAACCCCGTGAACTGTTGTTCCATATCGCAGTACACTGTAGCCTAAAGCGCGGGCTATAATTTTCCTTACCGATATGAGCATGAAACATCTTATATTGTGCAGTAGACACGATACAGCGCGAAGTTTTTTTACGAACGCAAGCAAAGTGGGTGTTCCAAGAAATGTCGCTGTCAAGGTAAAAACCCAGATGCATCTATATACCTACAAAGGCAAGATGAACCATCTGACCAATATAAAGCGAGAGGAAAGTCAAGGTGTACATTATTCAAAGGTATATGGAAGAAGATTAGTTGTGTTTTAGATACGTTAATTCGAAACCAGTCCATAGCTTTTGTGGCACTACACTGTAAAGAAGAAATCGCATCATAGTAGCTTCTGGCAGAAGTTAAAATCACCGTGTCGTTGGCGTATTCAAAAATGGAAACGGGTGTGATGGTGTGGAGGCCATGTACAAAAATATTAAATAATAACGGACTCAGTATTGAGCTCTGCGGTACCCCAGCATTAATACTTGACGTTGCACTACAAATTAGCTCAACTGAGATGATCTTACGCCTATCTCGAAGGAAATTTGCAAAGAACGACCAGAAGGCACCACGAAATCTTAACAAGAAGAGCTTCTGTAACAACAGGTCATGATGAACACAATCAAAAGCCTTGCTACAATCAAGAAGGAGCGCACAGACAACTTTATTATTATCGAAAGCTGCGTATAGCTGATCGGAGAAATCTTCTAGGTGGGTGTGAGCGCTTTTGACCTGCCGGGAAGCATACTGAGTAAACGAAAAAATGCGACGCTGGATGTAGGCGCGTAGGCCTACACCACCTTCAGCTTGTACCTCCTATCGAGCATAATTATTACGATAGCTGCCACTCTCTAGTTACTACTACAGAACTCGTCTACGTTGCCAGCTATATCCTCATTGACGAGGAATCCCACACCTAGTACTCGTCTGTCCGCTAGACCGCGATATAAAGTATGTGTCAGGCCTTTTACACTGCATACGCCTCACCTGTCGTCCTAATTTCACTAAGCCCTATAACATCCCATTCAGTGTCCGCTAGTTCCACGAACGGCACTGCTAGGCTAGCCTCACTGAATAAGTT
>JARKHS020023409.1:0-7500 GCA_030143305.2 Amblyomma americanum | reverse complement strand
GCTGTTGGGCTACTGTTCGCAGCACTGTTGCGGCAAATAGACGCGTAGTAGCCTGACTTGTTGTACAGGTAGCACATTGGTGGAGCCTTCGGGCTAAATTGGGCATCACGGCTGTCGATTTTCCCCGCGCTGTCCGAATTCGTATTCTTAATCTTGGCCAGATTCGCTGCTCCTTGAGTTTCAAGAAACTGGTCGGCAAGATCTAGCATATCGGAGAGAGTCTTGGCTCTTCTTTCCTTCAGGTACAGCGACAAGCTCGGGTGACAGCTGCTCAGGAATTGTTCCTTGATGAGAAGCTCGCGAAGTTCACCGTATTCCTGTGCAATTTCTGAAAGTTCCATCCACCGATCAAAGTAGTGGCTTAATCTTGCCGCATACTGGGTTGCCGTTTCGCCATCTGTGGGCTTCCCTGTTCTGAATTTATCTCGGAATCCTTCGGTGGTGAGTCGGAACTGCTTAAGCAAGGCGGCCTTTACCTTGCTGTAGCTTGCAGCATCGTCCGGAGAAAGTCGCCCGAATACGCTTAGAGCTCCCCCGCTGAAACATGTGCTAAGAACTGTATCACATTCACTGTCTGACCAACTCTGACTTCCCGCGATCCCTTCGAATCGCCTTAGGAACGCGTCGAGATCGTCCCTTTTTTCGTCAAATCTGGGAAGTAATCTGCTGGCATCTATCCGCAGGCCGCTGCCTTCTTCTCTAGTGAACTTCCGCTGAGTGGTTCGCAGCACGTTGGAGCTCAAGCTTCATGGCAAACAGTTGTTTTTCGCGTTCGAATTCTGTCTCTCGTTCTTTCTCAACCCTCTCTCTCTCCCTTTCGGCTTCTTCTCAGGCCTCTTTTTCTCTCCGATTCACCCATTTCCGTAGTTCAGCCCCGGACATCCCCATCTGGATGCCGACCTCGACTAGTTCCTTCAAGTTCATATTCGGAAACTGAACTTCTCAAGGCAAAGACTACCTCTACACGGCGAACCTCAATAACCGCTTCCGCGCGGCACCTCACAATATCGCTCTGCTGTTAAACACTCGTTTGCGACCTCTTCGTAAACTCCTTCCGACTCTTTCGCTGTTCTCTGCGCTTACAAAGCACCAAACGTCCTGTCGCGGACGCCAGAATATGCCACCACTTCGCGCACTTTCGCGTGCGCTCCCAGACACCCTTAGAGCGTGTGGGGGTGGCGGTCTCGGTCACAAAGGAGATGCCCTCGACTCAGCGTGGCAAGCTCAGCCGGAGACCGGCTACCAAGTGACAAGGGGGTTAGTCGTTTGGTGCCCAGCTTTCGCCGGTAGCAAGCCATAGAATGTGTCGGAGCCAAAGGTTCACAAAACAAAACAAAGTTTATACAGCGAAGAGACGATACAAAGGATTTCACTAACACTCGTGCGGGCACATACAAAGTGATTCACAAATACCATGCAACGCGTGCAAAGTAACACTTGAGAGAGATAACAATTCAACAAAATCTGCACCTAATGTGCACTAACACAGGGAGAGACAAATAAACAAAACAAAATTGGTTCACCGGGCATTGCGACAGTCCGACGACTTGAGCACGACGGGGCCGATCCGGATACTCGCGCACGTTGTCTCGCTGGTCCGGGCTGGGCAAGTGGTGTTCTCCCGGGAGTCGAGCGGGCGCGCTCCTCGCAAGCTTGAACGGCGGCTCGGGCTAACAGACAGCGGTTGCAGCCCCTCATTTATAGGCGCGGTCCGCGTCTGTTTGTTCTTCACTCCAAGGCAGTAGCGCACATACACGCAGCTTTAACCGCACGAACTCCTTCTCCTTCTTGCGCCGGGCGCGCGACCCCATTGGTCGAGCGCGGAAACCACCTTCTAGAACAATCTAGGTCCTTGTCGGCACGCTGAGTCACCGACGCCGGAGCGAAGGGAGAGGGTATCACTTTAATGCGCAAAAGGTTACCCCCTTCCGTCTACAAGCAAAAACTTCAACATTCGAGAAGAATCGACGCCGCGCGTGTCTATGTTTACTTGGGCGCCCCGACGGCGAGCAGAGTGAAAGGGCGAGCAGAGTGAAAAGCACCGTGCGCTCCGGGATTTTTCTTCGCTGCTTTTTTGTGCTTTACTTTACCGCGGGCGGGCGCGATTGCTTAGGCGCAGCGCCGGTTTGTATCGAACATGCGCCGACTTTTGTGACAGTGTGCGTGCGTGCGTGCGTGCGTGCGTGTGTGTGTGTGTGTGTGTGTGTGTGTGTGTGTGTGTGTGTGTGTGTGTGTGTGTGTGTGTGTGTGTGTGTGTGTGTGTGTGTGTGTGTGTGTGTGTGTGTGTGGAGATCGCGCCAAAAAAAACAACGTTGTCGGGGTCAGCTCGGTTGTCCCCGATAGGAACACGAAACAAACAGCCGACATCACTGTGCTTCTTTCTACCAGACGTTGAGACGATGGTGACATCGAATTCCTGAAGTCGAAGGCTCCAGCGTACAAGCCGTCCCGAGTTATCTTTGAGGTTCGCCAGCCAACACAGCGAGTGGTGTTCACTGACGACCCTGAAAGGGCGACCATATAGGTACGGTCGAAATTTGGTTACTTCCCACACAATGGCCAGGCATTCTTTTCAGGTGGTGGAATAGTTCGCCTCAGATCGTGACAAAGTGCGGCTCGCGTATCGCGATTACGCGTTCGAGACGATCGTGCCTCTGCACAAGGACCGCACCGAGGCCGATGTTGCTGGCGTCTGTGTTTAGTTCAGGGTCGGCTGACTCGTCGAAGTGTCCAATGATAGGCGTTCTTTGGAGACGAGTGCGGAGGTCTTCAAATACTTGCTGTTGCTCCAGGCCCCAGAAGAATAGTTCGGAAACTTTCGTGAGTCGGGCGACGGGCTCAGCAATCTGGGAGAAGTTCTGCACAAAGCGCCGATAATAGGCGCAGAGAGCCAGAAAACGGAGCACACTGCGCTTATCGGTGGGCAGAGGGAAAGTGCCACGGCAGCAGTCTTATCGGGGTCGGGCTAACCCTTTTAGCGCTCACGATGTGGCCCAGAAACTTCTACTCTTCGAAAGCGAAGTGACACTTTTCGGGTTTCTGGGAAAGACCGGCCGACCGAATTGCTTCGAACACAGTGCGCAGGCGTCTCAGGTGCTCTTCGCACGTGTCAGAGAAGATGACAACGTCATCCAAGTACACGAGAGAGGACTGCCACTTGAGATCGGCAAGAACGGTGTCCATCATCCTATAGAAGGTTGCAGGAGCCGAGCACAGGCCGAAAGGGAGAACCCGGAATTCGTACAGACCGCCCGGTGTAATGAAGGCGCTCTTTTCCCGGTCGCGTTCGTCCACCTCGATTTGCCAATAGCCACTGCGTAAATCTATAGCGACTAGAAGTACATGGCGTGGCGTAGCCGGTCCAGGGAGTCATCAATGCGTGGCAGAGGATAAACGTCTTTTTTGGTGACTTTGTTCAGACGTCCGTAATCAACACAGAACCATAGGGTTACATCTTTCTTTGCCACTAGAACAACGGGCGATGCCCACGGGCTCGTCGACGGCTGTATCAGGTCGTCCTGGACCATTTCTTGAACTTCGCGGCGAATGGCATCGCGCTCCTTCGAAGAGATCCGGTAAGGCGGCTGACATAACGGCCGTCGGTTGGCGTCACACTGTAAAAAAAGTGTGTAAAATTACAGGCGTTTTTGCAGAAATTTACTGTTGCCGCACGGAAAAAATCTGTTACTGGAAAAAACAGAAAGGTGATCAAGCAAAAAAACACACATTTTCTGTTTTTGACCGCCGTGGTCTAGTCACGTGCGTCTCTATTAAGAAGTAAGCTACGAATAATGCACCTGAACACCTTAAAAACATCCGTTTATTTTTTAAAGCCTAGAGTGTAGTAAACTAAATTTTTCGCACAACTAGTACTATGTGATTGCTTTTGATGCGGAGCTGCACTTCACAAGATGACTTCCGCATGAAGAGAGGTTTGGTGTCTTTGTGCATCGATTTATTCGTTTCATTTGGAAAGAAGGTGAGTGAACAAACAATCTCTGCCACTTGATACAGACAGTGTGATTTGCTTTTTGTCACCGGTGGAAATCTCTAAACTATATTGTAGATGTTGCGTGCGATGGAGGTGGATTACTGTAGCGAAATATTAAGGCATGGGCACATAGCTCGTATCTCACTAAATAGCGGGAAAGCCCTAGCCCTGCGTAACTTTCATCCTCCGCCTTGCGGTTTCAAGCTGCCTACGCTCCGTAAACTGTTCATGGTGAAGGTGCAGCTTTGACACGCAGTTAAAAGTTAAAACGAACAGGACGAGCGCTCACGCGCGAATCACTTGCCGCCGCGGACGCCGCCGTAGCTGCAAGCGTCGTGTGTCTATTCCATATTTCATTGTGCTAGCTTCTAAATCGTGCCGCGGCCTCGCTACCGCAACCACGCAGCCCTTAATTTTCATCGCATTCACGATTGCCTCTAAAGGCTGTCTGAAATCTTTGCAGCGTGTTTTAACGTGGTGTGTGCGTTAAATTTGAGATCTGCCAGGGCTCGGGTTCTCGCTTGAGCTTCAGCTCGCGGCATTGGCCGCCGCGCCGACTGTCGTCATTCGGCCGGCGCATCGGCCACTCGCGCGAGCCGAACCAGTCTCGCGAGATTCCAGCCCTGCGTCAGCTTGTTGTTTCGAATGCAGCGGCATCGCATCTTGCTCACGCGGAGCTACGGCTGAGCAGAGGCCGTTCGGCTCACGGTATCTTTGAACTCACGAGTGTTCAGACTCTGCATGCGTACGCGAACTTTCTCGAGTAAACAAAGCTGCGGTCTTGGCCCTTGCCTAGCTGTCGACAAGCAACGTCGACCCGGAGGTGGATCGTTCGTTTCCAGCTTTGCGGTTGCTACGCGGCCTGCGCTCCCCCGTGTATTGCGGTGGAGCATGTCTTCGCCTCAGTAGGCTCGGCGGCCTGGTCGCCGCCGCTGTATCGGCATAAGCGTCAAATAGATTCCACACGGCTTTTGCTATGGCTGTGAAATATAATCTGAAAATTTTAATGTTGAATATGCTGTTTGATCTGTTTGTCGGCTAATGAGACTACCATATTGGACTATATCACGTATTACGGACAGTTCTGGACGGTGAGATGCATGTTATGCGGGGAACGGGTCGTCGGTCACCCGCACGTGTCAGTTCTCTTCGGAGGCTGGCGCAGAATTGCAAACGGCGTAGATGCTTGACAGCATGCTTAAATTACAATGAAATGAACACTACCTGAACTCGAGGTAGTAAAGGACTAAATACTGACACTTAATTACCGACCCTTAATTAGCGATAAACAATTAGTGAATAAAATGGCTATAAATGCTCCGAATGTAATCAGACAAACGGTATTTGACCTGGAGGTAGTAAAGGAGAAATGGTGACCTCTGATAAGTGACCCTTCATTAGTCAAAAGCAATTAGGGAATTAAATTACCAGAAAATCAACCAAATCAACAGTACTTGAACTTGACATAATAATTTAACAATTAGTTGTACCTGACTAGTGACCGCTAATTAGTGAAGAGTAATTAGTGACTTAAATAACCAAAATTCTCCAAATGTAATCAAATTAACAGTACTTGAACTAGACATTGCATAGGACTAAATATACTTGTATTGAATCAAACTGATTACTTATAATCAGTTTTGGTCCAGTTTGGCTGAGGTCAATTTTTGGGTGAACCATGCTGAAATTTGGCGGTGGCCCGGGCACCAAATTTCAAGTTAACTCATGTTCGGGTCATGGTTGACCCTGGTTATGGCTATCATGTATAGGCACAGTGTCATCACTATGCTTGGCTAACTGTTATAGTGTTCCTATGCAGCGGCTGCTATGCAGCTGCTTCACAAGTAAGCAAGAGCAGAATTTTCTTGGGGTAGGAACCTCCGGATTAGTGCTTTCGCGCTAAAAAACTGGCAGAAATGCATTCACAACCTGAGCGGAAGGCTCCCGGCCTTTGTAAAGTAGTAGATACTAACTTAAGGTATCCGCAATCACGCTGCAGCTCAGTCAAGAGAGCCTGTAACTAAGCCAAAATAAAACCGCAATCATCACGCACTAGTGCATGGCCGCGGTATTCAAAGCAAATGCGACGATAGAAGTACAACGTGGACTAGCTGACACTGATGATCCATTTAATTTGCGTGACAGATGCATATATCAGAGAACAAGCCTAAATAACAGCTCCTATGTAAGGCACTGTTTGGGTTTCAGTATAAAAAAAGAAAACGACTTCTACCATGTTCAGTACAGGTGTGTTCAAGCTTATGTATTCAAATGCATGCTGTTCACAGTACAATTAGTATCTACGGTGCTGCTATACTAATTGGTTGAAAGTCAGCATGCGAGG
Source organism: Amblyomma americanum (assembly GCA_030143305.2). NCBI lineage: Eukaryota > Metazoa > Arthropoda > Arachnida > Ixodida > Ixodidae > Amblyomma > Amblyomma americanum. The sequence continues at coordinate 1,165 of JARKHS020023409.1, read as the reverse complement.
CGTCTCCCAATTAATGATTGATCATACTGAGCTCAAGGCAATTTTTATCTAACGTATGTACAATGGTGGTAGCGCAGGAAGGATGAGCATCACGATCGACAAAAAATGTACAATTAAGGCGACGCGTTAAAGCCGAAAAATAAGAAAGGTGGCTTAATTCCTGCTGTGGCGGCAAGAACTAGTGGCGCAGGTTAAATGCACATCTCCCATACTCCCATACTCTCCCAGTTTCTATCCTTGTATAGCTAACAATCTTAAAGTTATGTGGATAAAAATTTAATTATTTCCATTCTGGTTTTTTCAGCGATGTACTCCTGCACCATATGCAGCAACATTACTTCGTCCCTCTCTTCCTTCTACAAGCACATCGCTTTGCACAAAAATGTGAACCAGTTCCGCGTCAAGTGCCCTTTTCGAAGTTGTTGCAAGACGTTCCGTAAAGTCGGCAGCGTGTACAGCCACATATGCCGTGAACACAGACAAGCACGACGTGCAGAAGGCGAAAGCCGCAGTGCTATAACTGTTCACAGATGTGACTTCGTGTGCTCTGTGGATGCCTGCATTCAGCTCTGCAAAGATTATAAATCTCTTGTGGCACACTTGAAATGTCACATTACCGAAGGGACAGAGGTGAAGTGCCCATTTCAGAACTGCAGCAAAGCGTACAAGAACAAGGCTTCTTTCTCCTCCCACCTTTCACGCTACCACGTAAAGGCCACAAACTCAGCTCCACAATCGCAGGTTCAAACTATGGTCAGTGCAATTGCTTCAGAAGCTGTCACAGGAAATATTCAGTCTGCTGAGAACTCCTGAGACAACGAGCTTGAAGAAGCTCCAATTGCAAGTACTCATGAAGGTTCCCCCAGAGACTGCCAGGAAACATGCAGTGACGAAGTTACTGATGCTTTCGCTCATCTATACCTGAGATTGCTGTCAGAGCGTCACGTTCCTTCATCCACTGTGCAGCTGATAGCAGAGGCTATATATGACATTCAGACCGCTAATGTTTCGATGATGACTTCCATTCTTAAAGCTAGGCTCAAACATGTTGTGTGCAGTGAAGAAGTTGACAAGATAATCGACGAAGCTTTTGAAGCGGATTTTGTCTTAGCTGTGCACAGAGATCCGGGTGGTGTGTTCCGCAGTAAGCACACCCGTAACTTAC
>JARKHS020023408.1:0-22584 GCA_030143305.2 Amblyomma americanum | reverse complement strand
CATGTAGTCTAGAAAAGCGACCACCTCTATGTTTGCAATATAAAGATTCACGCTAGCCGCAGTAGCTGCAGAAGTCAGTTAATATAGTTCAGTTAATTAGCCGTCTGGCGATAACAATTATGTCCCTGTAGCCGCATAACTTACCTGCAGAGGTGGTTTTGACGCACCGTTCGGTGCCTAATTTTTTAAAAATCTGTAACCATTAATCTGGAACTGCATGTGGGGGGCATGTGTATGCGGACCTTTAATTGAAGAATGATAAAAGGTGATTTGAGGCCACCATTTGGCAAGTATAAAATGGTACGAATGTATGATTTTACCACTACTCGCTACCAGGCATGATCGCGTGCACTGATCATTACTCTTGCATAGCACTTCAAAGAGCGATTTCTTCGCCGAGGTTGAATGCACATCTTTCGTAATCAAGCGTCCGTTTGCCAATAAATCTAGCAGTTGCTTGAAGTACCAGCCTCCTGTTAACCCTCCTTTCCCTATATTCTGCTGTATTCGCGGTACGTCTTAGGAAGTGACTTCAAACTAAACGAATTCAACACCTTTTGGACACGTTTTTCATTTCGTCTCGTTTACAATGAACAGTAGCTGCGGTAGGATACATACTAGCAAACGTCACAAGTCATACGTATAGTAAAACTGCAGTAACGCCCAACTACCGCAGTAGATCTTCGGAAACGTGTGTCCGAAACTCACCAGGCTGAGGACTTGGATTCTGAGTGCTTTGTGCAGGAAGAAGCACCTTGACTTGAAGGATGTCAATGAGTACGATGTCTGCAAAGCCGAAATCAAGGTTCGCAGCGCCGTTTCCTGAGTCTTACTATCCATGTCCAGTTCGAGGCTGTGGACGCGGCGGCTGCGGCAAAGCCAGTCGCAAAGCAGCTGCACGTCGTCCTCGTCGACGGAGAAGTCTGTGAGCGAAAGTGAAAGTAAAAGGTTCTGCCGCAGATATTCTCTTGGTATAACATCGATACGAAAATTATTCATTGGATACTGGAATACTTAAAGATTAAAAATCAAAGGGCAGCAATCAGTGGTAAGTACATAAAGAGAACGTACTGTATATCTGGTGTACCTCAAGGATCTGTCCCCGGACCGTTGTTATTTTTAATTTTTATGAATGACATTTCCTGTGGTATTGCTTCTAAAATTCGTCTGTTTGCAGATGATTGTGTGTTGTACAGGGTCTTTGACTGTCCAAATGACTGCGTTGTATGACGAATGACTTGAATACGAATGCCGATTGGTGCAACAAATGGGGATGCGTGTTAACTTGAAAAAAATTGGTGCATATGCGTGTCACAAAAAACATGATTTTTTTCATGAAATTAATGGAGCGCAACTATCTTCAGTACCTGAGTACAAGTACCTTGGCTTATATATAACCTCTAAGCCAAGTTGGCGACGTCATATCGATTCTGTAACTGGAGAGGAGTGTCGCGTTCTAGGGTTCTTAAGGTGTTACACTAAACATTTTCCCTCACAAGCAAGAGAAGTACTTTTTAAGTCTAACGTTCGCTCTGTTCTTGAATATGATTGTTTAGTATAGGGCCCTTGGTATAAAACGGATATAGGTAAACGAGAGAGGGTACAACGTTTGGGTGTCCGATAGGTGTTTAATAATTATAGCAGGAATTTTAGCGTTTCATACGCAGAAAACTCTGGGATGGCAGGCACTAGAAAAACATTGCTATTCTTTAAGGTTAAAATTTTATCGTAGTATTTATTGTTGTAAGACTCATAAACCGTTGCTTGTGTATTCATGCACTACACTATGCTTGGCTACGGCATGATCATCTATTAGAAGTGAAGGAAACTGCATGTAAAACAGACATGTCAAAGTACTGTTTTTTCCCAAGGTACATAAAAAAATTGTAAAAGGCTGCCTGATCCTCTATTAGACGTGAAGTAAATTGCATGTAAAACAGACATGTCAAAGCACTCTTTTTTTCCCAAGGTAAATAAAAGATTCAATAGGCTGCCTGAATACGTAGCGTCAATTATGGCAAATGATTTATTCGCATCATCTTTTGTAATTTCCTTGTACATGACCCGCTTTGATCATCATTCTAGATGCATTTTCTGTAGATAACTTTGTCGCCTTTTTCCATACGTACTATGTGTTGGAGGGGGATACGAGACGAAGGAGGAAACTAAAATAGGCGCTTGTTTTCTCGTAGGCGCTACTCTGCATATAATTCTTACTGCCTCATATAAACGAATGTTAACGCAAACTCACTGTTTATCGTGAGCTCCTCGATACTTGTGCTCTGGATGATGCCTCCGATGATCGCATGCGCAGTGGAGTGTGACGTCGGGAACCTCAAGTCAAGCATCCGTAAGCTGCGTGCCGCTGGCAGATAGGCGGCCAGGACCTCCGCTGCTCTCGCATCAACGGCCTCTATTCCGGTGCATATTCTAAGCGAGGCTAGGCTGTCTCTGGCGTCGCCGGCGAGGGCTCGGCACAAGTCCCGCATGCGTGGGTAGCGATTGAACGCAAATAAAGGCTCCTCGCGGTACAGGTGCTGTCCGCCGGTCAGCAGCTCGTTCCAGGTACGGATCGCCAGGGATGTCATGCGCTCGTCATCGGCTGACCAGCTGCACCAAGAATGGGCGCCGTACTTCGAGCATCATCACAGTTTTTATTTGGATGTTTTCTTTCTTTCAAGCATTGCTTTTTGCTTCAGAAAGTGGAGTTCTGGCGGCAGGAGTCATATATGTGCGGTACACAATTTAATATTGCATTATCAATAAAGGAAGATTTTGGCTTCAGTTTCTGAGAGTTGGGTTCTGCTATGTCATCACAACCATGAAAAAGCGACAAGCCGGCCTGCACACGTGGGTTCCAAAAGACGTGACGAACAGAATGCTATGCCGTCTTGTGCATTCGTGCTGCACCACCGTCTTTCAAAGTGCCCGCAAACCACAGAGAAAGAAATTCATAAAGAGCGGACGCTCGGCGAAGTCTAGACTCGGGAAGTACGTGACAGATTAGCTGGTATCCCTTCTCTTTAGTGGCGCCACCAGCGCTGGCGGCGCGGGCGAACGGCGACATAGGAGACGGGCAGTCGAGGCAGAACGAAACCAGTAGATGGTCGTATGCGCGGCTGCGCCTGTCAGCGTCATTTTTAGCGCCCAGACTGCGTTTTTGCGTGTCTTGGTCTTCGACGCAAAACTCGCGTGGTTTCTGACGACGGAAAGGTGAGAAATGTTTTTTCCCCAACTAATCTGAATTTCAAGCAGTTTACGCTGACCACGCCGGCCAGGGCTTTGAATTGCGCAGTTTGTGAAGAGGCGCGCGCGCTTCGTGGCCTTCCGGCTGTTCTGGCGCGGTTCGTGGCACTCGTCCAGTTTGCGGCAGTGCCAAAGCGAGAAACGTTTAGTTTTTGCCGAACTACGCTGCATTTCAAGCAGTTTCGCTGAGCACTCCGGCCGGCGCAGTATGGCGGTTGTGAAAGGCACGCCTACCTCACCTTGCTCGCGAGCCATGGCGCCGGTCGGTGCGCAGTTAGCGGAGGGCGCGCACATGCTATGTCCCTTATGCGCTTTGCTATAGCGGTTAGTTTCGAATGGTTAAGCGTCGAGTTTGACGGGACGCGAAGTTTTTTATGTCTCCAGCAATACACGTCTTCCTTCTCGAGGGATATTTGTGGACGATTGGGTAAAATCTGTGGTCAACTTGAAGAAAAAAAAAAGAGCAAACGTGACGAAAGCGAGCATTCTCGCGTTGTTAGTAGGGGCCCGTAATTTTCAAGACTGCCCGGAAAAAAGTAACGAATGAAAGGCTCAAAAATTAGAAACTTGTGCGTTGAAGACTCCATCGTCTGTTTCAGTGAAATCATGCATTACACCCACGTAGTGACAACCCGGGAGTACGTTTTTCAAAACGACCAGGGGAAAAAAGTGAACCCGTATGAAAACAAAGGCCTAGTGCACAGGAAATTGTCTTCTACGTTCCTGAAGGCATGCGAATTGCATCCGCGCATTTGTTTTCAGTGCTCCAACACACTGTTTGGGAGCCCGTGTTGTAGCTGCCATGGCTGGCAATTGTTAAATGCTTCGCATTTCACTACTACTCCACCTTTCGACATTTTGCTTAACTTAGGCTAAGTTAGGTTAGCAAAGAAAATCAAATAGATGCATTATTTGGTACTTGGACAATGCTTCGCATTTCACTAATACAGCACTACTACACCACTACTCACTACACACCACCTACGACAGTGTGCTTAGGTTAGGTTAGGTTAGCAAAGGAAATTGATGCGTTATTTGGTCAATGCTTCGCATTTCACTACTACACCACCTACGACATTGTGCTTAAGTTAGGTTAGGTTAGGTAAGCAAAGGAAAAACAAATAGTTGCGTTATTTGGTACTTGGTCAATGCTTCGCATTTAACTACTACACCGCCTACGACATTGTGCTTAGGTTAGGTTAGGTTAGCAAAGGGAAAACAAAATAGATGCGTTATTCGGTGGACTTTCGAAGGCCAGTGCGGCTGCTGTTGTCGTCGCTACCGGTACTGTGTGTATCTTGTAATCTGTGTTAGGAATCCTCTTCCCAGGTCATCGCTACCCTAGGCCAGGGAACCCTGCCGAAAACGGGGAGACGAGGACGACCGCATTGCCCAACAGCATGACCAGGCCTACAGCCGGGCCAGCAGCCACGAGGACGTATTTTCGGTGGACAAGGAATCTATGCAAGGATTCTTCAGAGTTTGTGAGCACCGGTAACTGGCACTCTGTGTTAGGCGCGCTAGGCCTGGGCACAAAAAATCTTTTAGAGGAGCGTGTTTTGGACCGGTCTGTCAATGCAATGTCAAGCGGAAGAAAACGTCCTGCTGAAGGAGAAGCAGCGGAGCAAAACTTACATATCGCTAGCAAAGAACGCCGAATGCCGCACTCGCAATTCATGCGACAGCTACTGGGCAGCCTCCCGGACTCCTCAACCACCGAATTGGGAGGAGAGCAGTCGACGAAGCCAGCAGGCGGAGCGGGAATTGCAAGTAACGGTAGCAATGCCCCTGAGCTCTTTACCCAAATTTTGCGAGTTGCTAGAGACCATGGGGTGGTCGCTGTGTTTCACGACAGTAAAATACTGACAACGTGGGGATACGCAATGCTAAAGATGCAGCTAAAGAACGATTCCGAGAAACCATTTCCGAACATTTTGACAAGCATGTCGCGCCTGCCAGTCGATCGCCCCTATCTCTACATGCCGAAAGCGACTTTTGATAGCCTGCCGTACCCAACCAATGCTCTCAAGAGCTTCGTAAAGATAACGCCTCACGGCTAGCGCACTCCGTGGAAGACGGGTTCTTCGGTGGTGCAGCCCGAAAACTCTGACATACTCGTTTACGGACAGGCGTGCGTAGGACTAAACGTGCACATGGACACGGGCATGTGCCGCGTAACGCAGGGTGCCAACGGCAATCCCATGAAGGCAACTTCCTTTCAGCCTTTCAGCGAGATGGACCACGCGACGCTCGCAAAGTATTTCTGAGGGTTGAAAATAACGCCGGGCTTGGAGACGGAACAGAGCGACGAGGCGACGGACGTTCCTACAAGCATGGGTGTTCCGCGGCACAACTTTGCCTACGAGTTTATTCACGCAAAAAATAGCAGCCCTCGTCTGACAGAATTTGTCAACCAGTTTCCGTTCAAGGGCCGTGTGGGTACGTCTATTCTAAACTACGAGCACACGTTTGAAAACGCCTGGCTGCGCCTGGGCCCCAGCTACGAGGGCGGCAACGAGTTTTACACGCGCACTGCTCTGACCCTGAAAGCGGACTGCACCGGTTTTATTACGAGCAACCTGTCAAAGACAGAGTCGTCAAAGCAAGATCCAACCATGTACCCGATAATGCGCATCCGCCCTCACGCAATGCCACGCGTAAAGTACTTGGACTCGTTGGAGGACGATTATTTCCGCCGCGGCCTGGGACCCATGGCAACTGGCAAGATGCAGCCCGGCGTGTGCTTTGGCATACTAGCGGTGCCTAAATCGAACAAGGACGACCTGGGCAGCACAGGCAAATTTCAGGACGTGGCAGCCTTCTTCCAGGTGGACACTGAAGTTGTCGTTCACAGCGACATTGATAGCGTAGCCGCGCATTGCGTCGTGCGTGTTGTGTTGTGTTTTATGGCACATAGGCAACTGAGGCCATCATGCGCCAAGAACAAGGTATAGGAAAAGTCTTTTGTTGAATATTATAGAAATGCAAGAATCATCCTTGCTCTAGCGGCCCTCAAACATTAATATTACTCAGTGAACACATACACAAATTTTTTAAATGGCTACAAGTAAAAGCTTTAAAGAGGGCCGGGTAACCTCAGTAGCCTTCCTTGGCTGCGGAAGGACATCGAGGCTCCCAACCAATCAAAATAAAAGCCTCAGCTTTCTTCTCAGGCATGAGAAATTGGCTGAGGTGTACTAAAATTCAAACAAACCAGTGGGTAAAAAATTTAGTCTCTTGAGAAATCCCGTTTCGTTAAGAAAGCTAAAAACACATGATATATTAACAATTGCATCATCTCCTAAATGCAGTGCGGGATGAAAAGGAATGCATTTATTATAAAATTCAGTAAAATACGCTTTTCTTAGTTCTTCCAGTTCCACACAAGAGAATAAAATGTAGTTAACCGTGAGTTCGTCTCCACATTCTTGGCAAACAGGTTTGTCTTGTTTTGTTAGTAGGAAGTTGTGCTTAAGGTGCGTGTGGCCTATTCGGAGACGGCATAAGATCACTTCCTTGAAACGTTCTTCGTGCACACACGACTTAAATTCACCTAAAACTGGTTTTACCAAGTGTAGTTTATTTTTGACCTCATTTTTCCAAGCCGGCTGCCATTTTTTTCTTAGTTTCCTTGCTACTAATTTCATGCAATCATTAAACGGCATATTTACTTTCATTATTTCCTTGCCACGAGCTTTACCAGCACACACATCTGCTCTCTCATTGCCTTTTATTCCCACACGACTCGGGACCCAGCACAGTTTTATATTTTGTCCTTGAGCTGTGGCAGTTACTATGTTGTGTATGATGTCACCAAGCAGAGGGGAGCTTGCATTTTTAGAATGGAGAGCTCTAAGTACACTTAAGGAGTCTTTGTAAATAACAGCAATTTTGAGGTTCTCACTTAGTATTTTTGCTACGGTCATCCATACTGCATAGCACTCTGCGGTGAAGATGGAGGAACACAGTGGTAGTCTATTTGCTCCGAATTTCCTCGCACCACTGCGCTTCCTACGCAACTATCTGTTTTTGATCCATCAGTATAAAATTCTGTAAAACTACTGTATTTTTCTTCAAGGGCACGGAATTCTTGTAATATATGTTGCTGTGGAGTTCGCTTTTTACGGAAATGTGCAAGAGTGAGGTCACAGATTGCAGGAAAATTGAACCATGGAGGCAGTGGACCACGTCTTCGAGCAGCGCCAGGTAATGCATCCATTACGCCGAGGTTATTGCACATATCTTCAAAACGCAGGAGAAGTAGCCTTATAGCTAATGGTTTGTTGTTAGTGTTCTAGATGGGCATTTTGTGACTATTTGGTGACAGATATGTTTAGGTAGTGAACGGATTTTTAAAACGTACGAGCAAGTGAGCATGGTTCTTCTCTCTGTAAGCGATGGCTCGTTGGCTTCCACATAAAGACTGTTTATCGGTGACGTCCTGTATGCACCGGTGGAAAGACGCAAGCCTAAATTGTGTACTGGGTGTAGCCGTTTAAGGTACGATTGCCTCGCTGATCCATAAACTATGCATCCGTAATCTAATGTAGAACGTACTACAGAGCGATGAATCCGTAAAAGACAAGTCCTATCGGAACCCCAATGCTTTCGTGAAAGTACTTTTAGTGTATTCAGAGATTTAGAAGCTTTCTTTTTGAGTATGTTTATGTGTGGTAGGATTGTGAGCTTTTTGTCATAAGTCATTCCTAGAAATTTGTGCTCATCTTTAATTGGTAGTGCGACTTCATTTAAATACAGGGAGGGATCAGTGTGCAGTCCTCTTCTAAGCGAAAAAAAGAAAAGCTACTGACTTTTGCGTAGAAAACTTGAAACCGTTTTTGTCTGCCCATGTTATCTTATTTACTGTCATCTGTATTTGCCTCTCACACGATGTAACGCTAGAGGATGTGCAAGCAATCTGGAGATCGTCGACGTAGACAGAATACATGATAGACTTTGGGATTATTTTTGCTAGGGAATTCATTTTTACTGTAAAAAGCGTGGTGCTTAAAATGCACCCCTGAGGCACGCCGTTCTCTTGAATGAAATTCTTAGAAAGAGTGGCACCCAGGCGTACTTGAAATGAACGGTTGGTCAAAAAGTCACTCAAGCATTTTAGCATTCTACCATGGATTCCGAGGTCTCCAAGGTCCCGCAGTATGCCAAACCTCCATGTGGTGTCATAGGCTTTCTCTAAATCGAAAAAGACCGCAAGGCAGTGCCGCCTGTGTATAAATGCTTCTCGGACTGTGTTCTCTAGGCGGACTAGATGGTCGGTTGTAGAGCATGCCTTTTTAAACCCACACTGATGGATGTCAAGAAGATCACGGGATTGTAATATAAACATTAATGTTAAGGACGCTTTCGAAGGATTTGGCAAGTACGCTTGTTAGGGCTATAGGTCTGTAATTTACAGGGGAGGTAGGTACTTTTCCCGGCTTCAACAGCGGTACAATAATGGCTTTTTTCCATGCCTCTGGAATCTCTCCTGATAACCATATTTTGTTAAAAAAATTCAGAAGCGAGTCTACAGCATGTTCGGACAAGTGGGCAAGCATTTCGTAATGGACTTCATCTGGTCCTGGTGCAGTCTGTTTACTCGAAGAAAGTACACTGTTAATATCTTGTTGTGTAAATGGGCTATTATACGCTTCGTGAGCACTGCCCTTTATCGGCAGTCTTTCCTTTTCGGCTGTGTTTTTATATTTTAAAAATGATTCTGTATAGTTAGAGGAACTAGATACAGTGGAAAAATGTTCGCCTAATATGTCTGCTTGTTCTTTTATATTTGTCTGTACACCAGGGGCGGTCAGAAGAGGAACTGTGAATGGAGAGTAGCGACCATCTATTTTGTGTACTGCCCCCCACATTTTTTTCGAAGAGACTTGGCTGTTTATCGAGGAAATGAAACGCTGCCAGGATGATTTTTCGGCATTTCGACGTATGTACCGCGCTTTTGCTCTTGCTTTTTTAATGTTTATAAGGTTTTCCTGTGTGGGGTATCGGCGAAATATACCCCAAGCTTTATTTTGGTGTTTTTTTTCCTTCTGTGCAATCTCGTCTCCACCACGTTTTATGGTTGCGTTGTACTATTCCTGAAGATTGGGGGATAGCCAAGCGTGCGGCAGAAAGAATGCAATTTGTGAACTTTTCATTTATTTCATTTACATTAAGATTTTCTAACGTAATATTTTCTAACGTGGCTGCTGTTCTAAACAGCTGCCAGTCTGCTAAATTGAGCTTCCAACACCGTGGTTTTGTCTGGGTGACTGATGGTGGGGATGACAGGCAGATTTTAACAGGGAGATGATCGCTTCCGTACGGGTTGTCTAAGACATACCATTTAAAATCGTTAAAAACAGAAGGAGAGCTAAAAGACAAATCTAAAACACTCATTTTTCCTGAACTAGGGGAGCAATAAGCAGGTTTACCGGTGTTAAATAAACAAATATTGTTGGATAGTATAAAATCCTCAATAACCTGACCTCTGCTATCGGTTTTCTCACTGCCCCAGGAACAAGAGTGTGGATTAAAATCGCCAACTATCAAGTATGGCTCCGGTAACTGTTGTAAAAGGCTCTCCAATTCATGCTGTCTTACTTCGAGATGTGGTTGAAGATATACGCTACAAATTGTAATGGTTTTCTAACCAACCACGGTGGCTGCTACGGCTTCGAACCTAGTTTTGAGTTTGATCTCGCTAGCTGCTACGCCAGGTTGCACAATGATGCTTACGCCTCCCGAGAGTCTGCTCGCCCCCTCTCGGTCACGGCGGAAGACAGTGTACTTCTTTAGCACCTTTGTGTGCTGAGGGCCTAGATTGGTTTCCTGTACACATAAAGCAATAGGAGAAATTGTGTTTAAAATGTCTTTTATGTCGTTATAGTTATTTAAGAGACCTCTGCAGTTCCAGTATATTATGGAAGCCATCTTAATGTTGTGTGCGTGTGTGCAGATAAAATTAGATTAACTTTGATTTGGCCCCTTGACTCGGAGCCTCACATTTTTTTGATCGATCCAAAGACCTCCGCGGTCCGTCCAATGTGGACGGCACGGGGCTGCCCTGGGTCGTGTCCATCGCCTCAGCAGAGGCGCTGGATGACCGTGCAGGATGCACGCTGACTTTTGAGTTAGACCTCGACCTGTGGGAAGAGGTCTTGAGGCCCGCTGACCCGGGGGTCTGCGCAGCCTGCTTTGGGGTTGGCGGAGTAGTATCAGCTACTCCACCAGGGGGCGCGGATGGCCCTGCCATAGGCCCACTGCGTGCGGCCTGGACAGGTGCTGAAGCCTGGTGTGATGCGCCGCGCCCACACACCACATCGGTGAAGTTTGTTTTCGCAGTGAAGGAGAATCGGTTTGTTTCGGCGTATCGCCTTCTCGCTTCCTTGAAAGAAATGTTTTCAGTGGTTTTCAGAGTAATTATTTCTTTTTCTTTTTTCCAGGACGGACAAGCCCTGGAGTATGCAGCATGGTCTCCCTCACAATTTGCGCACCGCGGGGAAGCAACACATTCATCTGACTGGTGGTCCTTCGAGGAGCATTTCGCGCAAGTTTTGCGGCCGCGACAACTCTGAGCCGTGGCCGAACCTCTGGCAATTGAAGCATCTGCGTGGGTTGGGTATATATGGCCTTACATTTATTTTCAGGTACCCGACTTCAATGCTTTCAGGTCGTGTGCTGGTGTTGAAAGTGAGGATCATGTGTTTCGTATCTATTTCCTTGTTATCCTTCCGGATCTTTATCCGCTGAACATTTATGACATCTTGGTCGGCAAGGCCTTCATGCATTTTTTTTTCAGAGAGGTGAACAAAATCAATTTCTGATATGACACCTCGGACTGTGTTCAAAGATCGGTGTGACGTGATGGAGACAGGAATCTCCCCTATCGATACAATGTTTGCAAGTTTGAAGTGCTGGACGGTGTCACGTATTTCGAGCAGTAATTCGCCACCAGCCATTTTTGATACCTTGTACCCAAACCGCAAGGTATCTGTCAGGCACTTTGCTACCAAGAATGGAGAAATCAGTCTTGCTTGTTGTTCTTCAGCTTTGCTGTGAATGACATGATATTTTGGGAATGACACTTCTTTTTTGAAAGAAATCTTCATCGTTCCGCCCTCTTTTAAGAGAGCGATCAGGTTGGGAATGGAGGGGAGCCATAAAAAAATTTAGTTTTTCAGCCACGGCGCCAGCCATCCACCACGGAGCCCAACAAGGGGACGGGACAGCAACTTGCACGCAAGTCCTGCCCACGCCAGCTGTACACCTCAACTATAACCAAATATGACGAAACCCAGGGTAGTTCGCCACACAAGGTTAACCCTAGTCGCCCATGAAGAAATGAAAAAACCAAGAAATGACGAGGAGGCAGGACAGTAGTAAGAAAGAAGATAGGAAAGTAAAAGATGTAGAGGAGGACAGGAAAAGGCGACTGCCGATTTCCCCCGGTCGGGTCAGGCCGGAGGTGCCGTCTACAGGAAGCTGGGGCCAAAGTGGTGTGTTGCCTTCGCCGAGGGGCCTTAAAGGTCCAAACGCTCGGCATTGGCTCAACCACCAGGATCCCCTTTTCCCCGGACACGGCGATGCCACGCACGGCGAGGCGCGGGTGCTCGGGTCCGTGGTGATGCACTGTTCACCGTCATCCCCCTGCGGGGATGTCCCTGCGGATGCTCGGGAACCCGTGGTGTCGCCACTCACCAACGCCTGCAACTTGCAGACGCCCCTCTGCGGGGGGCATCGCGTCGTGCCTCCTTCAAACGAGGGACCTCACTTGCGGCACGGAATCGAGAAAATAAAGGCATCCACAAACAGCCTCACACGTCACGGGCGCTTTACGCATCTGCACCGCACGCAAGAACGAGCTGGCCGACCACGAGCGGGAGGTGAAGGCTCTTGCCGAAGAACAAGAGCAGCTAGAGGCTGCGAGCACGTCCAAGACGGCAAGATCAATATCGGTCCCTTTTCGCCCGCAATAAAAGAAAGTGTTTCAAACTGGTCTCTTTCTTTACCAGAAGGAAGGATTTCACGCCCTTGCTCCACATGCAAAAGCAAAACATTGTCGTAGCAGACGATTCCGGTTCTCAAACGAAGAAATAAAAAAAATATAGATATAGTTTTTCCCGTAGTGTCACTACACGCCCCAGACAGCAATATATACAGCAGCAAAAACCATCCGGTTGTAAAGCTCGTCTTGAATCTGTAATTACTTTCCTCGTAGACAGTCCTTTTATGTTTTTACTCGCAATGCCTTGGGGGGGGGGGGGGGGGGGGGTATAAATGAAGGTCCCCGTAGACAAGTCGGAGCAGGAACCGCCTTGGCCTTAACGCCACGGGGACCGCACCGCGCTGCCTGACCACAATCTAGAGGAGTATATATTTTGTGGTTGGACCGTTTCCACAACACTGTTTTTCGTGCGTAGGATGGAAGAAATGAGGAAGAGACTCGACAGAGAATCATACAGTGAGGGCTCAAGCGAAACAGGAGGTAGCGCTCGTCTTTGTTTTTGAGTTATTTTTCGGTGACTGACTACATCTCCAGGGACGGCCTCCAAGCTACGCTCGTTCAGGCAACCAAGACGGTCCCCGTCCTTTTCATGAAAGCATGCAAAAGCTCTCAGACAATTCACCGAGGCCTGGATGGCATTCCAGACGAAAACCTACCCCAACCAGAAGCAGAACCAGCAGGAGCAGGAGAGACTTTACAGCCCAATTATCCAGAGTTGGCATACGAGCTACACCGAATTCCGAAGCGAAAAAAAATTGTACACGACGTGTTTCCCGCCAGGGACGATAGAGAAGCTGAGGACGTTTGTCGTGACCTTATTAGAAGATTCAAAATCGGGCCCACCTGCTACGCAGTTGCTGCAGTCTCCCTGCACATCAGCGACACAAGCATCCCACACATCCACATCATTCACGACTGCGGGTGGGAAAATTGATCATGCAGATGCGCTATATTCCTTGGCCTCGTTCGAAGACGAAACCGCTCGTCAATTTGGTCCACAAACACAAGCCCTCTGGACTTCTCCCATCTCATCCAATATCTACCTTGTGAACCCCAAGCACGAATGTTTTAGGATGGGAGGGCAAGACAGGGGTAGCGACTGTAGAGCTCAAAGTGTGGGACAATTCCCAGGTGAAGGACACGTTCCCCAGGAATTTTGGAAGTACTGCTCGCACAGCTTCCTTCCGGGTACAACTGCATGTTGCGATGGCCGCAGAGGGGCACGAAGCGATAAAAACGCTGAGCGAATACGCGCACGAGCGGGTGAGGGATCGAGATCACGTTTAAAAAGAAAAGCGGAAGAACCCATTTACGGTTGGCTCCGGCAGAACCCAGTATCGTCAATGAGCAACATGTTGCGCGCGCCCAAATGGTTGGCCGACCACGATGTGCGCTTTATCTGGCTGAATAACAAGCACATGCAGTACGCTATCCAGGTCCTAAACGACGAAATGTTCACCTGGATCACGCTAGAGAAATGTACCGCAACACTTGTCCGCTCTTTGACGCATCCAACGGAAATGTGGTCGCCTACTAAATGGGCGTACCCGAATCCTTCGAAGCGATGAAGGAGCTGCTTGCTTTCCAGTTTGATGACGACTTCGCGAGGAGATTTACAACTTTGTAAACAATCTCTATGCCCTGGTCTAGAAGATCATCCCCCCCCCCCCCCCCCCATAAAAAAAACTGCATGGAGATCGCGTCGCCCCCGAGCGCCGGCAAGAATTTTTTTTCGATCCAATCTTGTCGTTTTACATTAACCGGGGCACGGTTCACAACTTCAACATGTTTTCAAACTTTCCCCAGCAAGACACGGTGGGCCGCCGCATTCGGGTGTCGAACGAGTCAAACTGCGAATCCACAGCGTTCGACACGGTGAAGGAAATTTTCGGTGGTGACAGACTGTCGCTGTCAAGTACACGCAGGACCAGACCATCTCACGCACGCCGGTCATCGTCCTCTCAAACAACGACGTGTTCCCCGCAGACGACGCCTTCAACCACCGCATGTTCCGGTACCGATGGAAGCCCTGCCCTGCCCTCAAGCGCTACGAAAAGAGGATCCACCCGCTGGCGTTAATTGACTTGTTTGATAATTATAGCACTGACGGTGACTACATCGCCACTCGGGTCTCGATTCGTCCTCAATAAAGCTTTCATCCTGAGTACTTGGTCAATGCTTTGCTGTTCACTATTACACAACCTACGACATTGTGCTTAGGTTAGGTTAGGTTAGCGAAGGAAACACAAATAGACGCGCTATTTGGTACGTGGTTAATGCTTCGTATTTCACTGCTAACACCACTACTCACTACTACACCACCTACGACATTGGGCTTAGGTTAGGTTAGGCTACCAAAGGAAAAACATACGTTATTTGGTCAATGCCTCGCATATTACTACTACGCCACTACTACACCACTGTTCACTACTACGCCACCTACGACATTGTGCTTAGGTTAGGTTAGCAAAGAAAATAGATGCTTTATTTGGTCAATGCTTCGCATTTCCCTACTACACCATATACGAAATTGTGCTTAGGCTGGCACGCACAACTGGCCGTGGAATATGACTTAGATTTTTGGGGGAAGATAATAACGCCGGGGAACGGAGGAATGCTTGCAAATCATTGGGAGATATCTTGTAATGTGTGAGGTGTATAAATGTTCCGCATGCGACGTTTCCCCTGTTCGCACAGTTTTTGTGTAAGGTTTATCAGAATGCCACATGCTTATAATTTCATTTTTCAGCTTACTGTGAACTGTGGTAGCGACAGCCACATCTGTGAGCCGTGTTGCAGTAACAATGGACGCGCAAGAACCGCCGAACGAGCTTACTGATGTGAAATGGCGACAGCTACTGTATTGGTTTTGGGTGTATATGCAGCAAAATGAATTCATTTCACAAAGCCCCTGGTGTCGTTTATAGATTGGCACTGTTTGACGAGGGCCGTGTCTCAGCTGAGTTGATGGCCGGCCAAGAGCGTCCGGAATGTAATTTTTCATCTTTCCGGACCGAAAGGAATTTGATAACAGTAGGAGGCCATGCTGAACAGAAATAATGCGCCACGAGGGAGCGGCAGGCCGCAGCGCTTGCTAGCATTCTGCGTGCGCCTGAAACCCAGACCCTCTATACCTGAGCGGCAGCTGGAGCGACGCCCTCCCATTGGGCACAGCTGGCGCGACGCTCCTCAGAAGTAACCCGAGGTTACCCGTGCTACTTTGAGGCTTCATACAAAATTTTTGTTTGGGATGCGTTAAGTAGTGCTATCGCATTAAAAGATCGGACAGCTATCCGCCAGTCATTGGTCATGCTCGTCATCGGTCTAGCGTGAAATACCGGCGCTTAAACGACGTGGCCTACCGATCTGCCCACCGACCGCCGTCACTGTTCAGTGACGTCACGGGTGTATTCACTGTCGTCATCGCAAGGCTCCCATCTCAAATAACCGTTCCAGCGATGAGACTAGATCGCGAGTAAGAGCACTTGAGGACTCTTTGGAACACAATTAAAAATATATTTTGAATGCCTGTCGTCTCTGGTACTTCTCCATGAGGGTCGCGGCAAATTAAGTGCACCCAAAGTCTTTTTAAAGCTTCAAAATATGATGTCTCAACACTTAACAAGAATGCTCATACAGCCGTCGATAGTTCGGGCAGTAGAGTCAAACATTAGGAACAGCGAAACTGTTATCTTAAAGTTCTCAAGAGTCAGGGTGTGAAGATTACTTTAATAACCGGCGCTTAAGGGCGAAAAGGCGTTAAAGGAAGAGGAGCAATATGCTGCTACTATACATTACATATCGCGGCTGAAAATTAGTCTCGTCTTCAGTGAAGTATTAAAAGGCACAAGTGATCTTGGTGCGGAGAAAATGAGTTGTCCGAGGCGGATGGCTGTTAGAAACAGCCGCTTGAAAAATGCAGTTTCTTTTTCTGAGCATAGCGCAGAAAGGAAAAATTGTCCCTAGATGAAACAAAAGTGTTTTCTCATTTTGTCGATATTTTGGGCAACATATAGAAAGAAACCTGAAAGCACTAAAGGAGAGAATGAGAAAGGTTCAAGCCTTGTGACCAATCTTTTGAGGGCCATTCGAACTTGACATCTACAGAAGTCCTGTGTTTTATGGTTTTATATTTGGGGATAGTTTATAGTTGGCACTTCTTAATTGAACAGCGCGAACACTGAGAAATTGGAAGCAAAAGAGGGTACGAACTTGTTATGTAAAACACAGGAGAGGCTTTAAACCGGAACGCCTAAGGCGGGACAGGGCGCGCAATGATGTTTTAAATGGTGACAGTAGAAAAGGACGAGCAGGGGAGCGCCCGGTCTATCGCTATGACCAAGAGAGAAGGCTGGTATCCAAAATCAGACAGGTGTGAAATGAAAAAAAAAATCGCAGTGCTCAGTCCATGTGATACCAGGTAGTCAGTTAAACCGAACCACTTAAAGCCACACAACAGGGCGCTGGAGCAGTGGGAGGTGACGCTTGCCAGCGGCACCCTAGAAGACCGGGAGGCTCTAGTCCCCACGGCGAAAGCGTCGGCGGAGGCCGCTGGAGTCTTGGACTGAGGACCCCACCCACAATCCGCTCCGGTCTCCATTTTCAAATAAATGTTTATTCTTTCTCTCTGTCTCTCTTCCTCGGCGTGAGGGAGCCGACTCAAGCCCTTTTGCGATGCCTTTTCCGCTCCTCGAAAAATAAACAGCTGCATGTAAGCGCTCTTCGTACCTGTATTCTCTGCTCGTTCCATTCTGTTAAAGTTATCGCTGTCCGATTCAATACGAATAGCTGCACTGAAAACATTTCTGATTGAATAACAGAGATGTGTGCATGGTAGAGTACATGGCTCAAAGGCGGTCGTTAGGACGCAGTCAACCTTACCAATGAACTTCCGTTGGTATGAGCAATAAAAGAACACTTACAATCCGACTGTCAGCTTTGGGCCAGCGCCCGTCTTCACGAGCGCTTGGTGGAAGGGCTGCGCATCCTGGAATTGAACAAAGTGGAAGTGCAGCTCGTTGAGGGACGCGCAGTCACGAGCTGCCAGCAGGACTCCTTCAATTTCACATCCGGAAAAGTCGTACTGAATGGCGAGACGACGCAGAGATGTAGTTTTTGAAATCGCTTCCACGAGGTGTTGAGCGTGCAATCGGAGTTTCTGTTTTGCCTGGAAAGTGGCGGAAAAAAAAATTACGCGTCTTCCTGCATGCCTCAGCAGGAAGCTGAGAAGTTCTTGCAGCACACTTGTTTACAGTTATTGGGGCCAGCTATTCTTAGCAGTCAGGGTGTGTACTGATAAAAATAGGGTGGTATCCTTCCCGAATACTCAGGTCGGCCTGTTAACAATGCCATTAGTTTTACAATTTTGCTTGCACCCCCTTTTTATCGGAGTTTTCTTTTTTTTATCTGAAGAAATAAGGCACTGAATTGGTTCTTCTGTCGACCCTGCCAACGTGAACTTTTAAGCATCGACTTATCCCTTGTCCGTCCCTTAAAGTTTAGAAATGTTCAAAATTGTTGCAGAAAACTTCCGAATTTTGTTTTTTGTTACAACTTTGCTTTTGCCTCAAAGCATAAAGAGAGTTAAGATAAAAGAAAAGAAAAGGGGATGTTAAATGAGTGAGAGAAGGTTGGTCCCGATGTATGAAGGCGAGCAGGGAGCGGTGATATGGCCACTGCGGCCAAGGACAGTTCCGAGGACGGTTTGATCGGTGGGAGGCACGCTGCATCCATGGATGCCAAATTCTCGTTGGCTGCAGCCGCGGGCAAACCCACAACGAGTGGTGAATATTTGCCTCAGTATATTAAGAACTGCCGACAGGGCAACCTGGGCGGGGACAGTAGTGTCGAAATTGAGGCCACGTCCGAGTGACGACAGGAGTGAGGGCAACCCCAACCAGGATCTTCCGAAGCGCAACCTCCTCTGCATGACCGCGGCAAGTGGGTGTACGGCGCCGGATATGTTTCTTGTGAGAAGGAAAGCAGCATCATCAATGCTGAGGAACCTAGGCATTGATGAGGGTTGGGTCGCCAGGCAGGCTTAAGAATGTGCAGATCTTTGTGAACTCAGGAGGTCACGTGGGACCCACTCAATTCGAATGGGCTGTGGGATGCGAGCCGCCAGACGATATATGTTCTGGCAGATTTCTGGGCTATGAGTGACGCGTCCGTTTGTAATACCCGCATTGTATGCCATCGTTCACGCCTACACGGAAGCATCAGTTGCTTTATAACAGAGCACGAACGCTTTATGGACGCGACCTGGCAAGGCGGTGCACAAGGTACTTAAGTCCATGCGAAAACATTTCCCTGATACCTGTATTTCTCTAAAAAAAAATCGTGACAATCATCCGAGGCGGCAGCATTCAAAGCAAATGCAGTAGTCCCAAGTTTTTTTTTTGTGTTGTGTACAGTTGGGACGCCAAATTTTGCATTGTTTGGGAAAGTTTTGCCCTCAAGTCGGCCGCGTTTTCCGGAAAATATTCACCTGAATTTTTTGAAATGGAACCTGAAAAAAACTTGATAAAAATTCCAGAATTGTGAGTGTGAAGTATCACGCGCGTCACAGGCTGAGGCTGCTTTGATAGTAAGAGAAAAAGCTTGCTCGGGTGGCAGGTTGTATAGGAAGGAAAGGCATGGTAACTAGCTTACTCCAGGTGTTCCTTAAGCACGAAGTGACGTAGGAGAAGAGGAAAAGGGGACAATTAAGAGGTGCCGATAAACTCCACATCTGATCTAGCTCTTGCGCGGGTTAGTAAAGATGCTTTCTATTAGTGACACGTCATCGGCTGATCAGAAATATTAGGCGACAAGACTGTTGACAGTTGCATTGTAACAGAATCTATGCGTTTTAGTATATAACACATCGTTTCAGGCTAACTGTCCCCTGGGGAAATACGTAGAGCAAAATATTAGATACGTCGCAACCTTAGATGCCTGTTTTTTGAGGGCGCGTTGATTATCCCTAGTACGCTTCAATGCTGCCGCCAAAACTCACCTTAGTTTTCCAGTTTTTTCTCACGAGCCAATGGGACGTGGCACAGCTGACGTCCTCAATGGTGGCGCTTCTGGCCAAGAGTTTAGAGAAAGCCTTCGCATCCATTGGCCCTAGACTGAAATTCTCGACGCTCAGTTTCTTCACAGTGTTGTTTGCCACAAGCGCCTCGAAGGCCAAGTTTGCTTTGCGTCGGTACTCGTGGCTGGTAGAACGTACGGAAAGCTCGGACGGACCCGAAGGGTTAGCCAGCATCCGCTTGAAGCTTGCACCGCACCTGTGTGCCGCAAAGGAGGCATCAACAGCGAGGCTCGAAATGCTGGCAGTACCGGTCAGGGCGAGAAGAGTTGTCGCAACGAAGTCCACGGGCATTCCACGGCCAGTCTCCTGCAGCGAAAAGTATTTAATGTCTGTTTCTGTTACACCACCACTGCATTTTTTAGGGTTTCCGATGGTGTCCCTCGCACTACTCTGCTAATTACCATAATTGAGAATCCTAAATCATACATACAATTGCGGCTTTGTCTTCTGCAAGGAGTCTATGGAATATCTCTCACATACGTAATCGACTGCAATCAACTTTCGGCACATTTGCTCAGGGACCGACGTGTAATGCTTGGGCCAAGCAAAGTTCTGTAGAAATTCGAGATCCCGAATGTTTAAAATTCCACATAGAGCAAGGACCTTTCACGAGTCTTTCGTTGCGCTGCTTTCTTTCTGGCACCCGATACTGAGAGAACGAGAAAATGAATTAAACAAAAAGTAGAGGCGATCATACTAAGTGAAAAGCGCTTCATTTTGACCAAGTTGGTACTGCATACCAATAGAAATAATTGCGCGCACATAAGTGAGGTCATGAAAAGGGGCAGAGAGGCACAAACTTCAACTGGATTCTATTGCGAAAAAAAGATTAAATCACTCCAAGTCATATCTCCGCGCAAAACTTGCAAAACTGTGCAGAAAGAGCTGCCCAATAAACCATGAGACTGCAAACCACTATAAATCATTATAAGTAGTTTGTAAACTGCAAAGAAGACGTACTGTACCTGCTGCCATTATCATCCGAGAAATGCTGTATTGGCCTAACTGGCAGATGCATAAATGAGCCCCTGGCCGTATATTATCGCGGGGTCGTGCATGATAGCATTGGGCTCATGGCAGATCATTGTAGTCCGTGCGAATGGTACGGTCCCATCTTTAACGGTTGCCGTATTGTGCTGGGGCTGCCTTACTCGCACAGGAATCAGCTACACGAAAAACTGTCGAGGCGAAGCAATTTGTTAGTTACGGCCCAGGCTGCGTGAGTGCGCCATGAGTACCTTTACTGGATAAAGAAGTGGAATTCTTAAATTGGGAACTGATATGACGGAATAGCCTTAGGTTTTCGGCATGTGTGGCATTGAAGGTTTCTATTTTTAACGTCTGAAGGAGCATCTTGATTGTGAAAGCATATATATTTCTTGCCGTCACAATAAAGTCCAATTGAAGTCTGCGCCTTTTTGTGTCCCTATGCACGTTCCTTCTTGTGTGTGCGAAATAATTTCCAAAAGTATACCAAATGATGCGATAAATCTGCGTTAACGTTGGTGATGCAATCCGCTGGTGTATTGGTCGCTTTCAGTCTTTGAATATGATTTCACCGTTGCTTATCTTTTGCACTACTGAGTCAGCTTCTGACGGGGGGGATGTTTCTGGAGGGAGGAGGTGGGCAGTACCGGATGTTAGATTGGTTTCTGTGTGTGTTTAACGTTCTAAACCAACCCAGGCTATGTGGCACCAGAGGTTAGACGTTGGCCGAGGTTAGAGAGTGCACGCAATGGAATCGGGCTATAAACTAAGGTAGTAAAATTAGAACGGTGGTAGGTAGAGGCCGTAGAGGATCTCCGTCACGCTTAATGGCTGAAAAGAGATCCGACAAGCAGTGACCGGTAGGAGAGGTTTCCGGATGTTCAGAATATGATGGGGTGATGGTTCGCATGCAAAAACGATTTAGATGTGCATGAAAGGAAACGTCATTGTTTTCGAAAATCGAAGAGTGAAATGAGCGGTGATTGTGACCTATAATGAACGTGCCTCTACGCGAGGACTGCAAGGACTCTATGCAAGGAACGTGCCTCTATGCAACAGAAAAGTGTGAACAGGCTTCCTCAACGGCTCCTCATTCTTTACCACCACCTGGCTAATTATTATCGAGGAGACGCATAGGCTAGAACAATGAAATGCTTCGAGATCTCGGGAGAGAGGTAAGAGCATCGTTCCCTTGATGAACTAAACACTTAACTGCTCGTGATTTCAGGAAAGCAATAAGCGCGCTTTGTTTGTTGTGCCTGAGATGTATATTGCGTGTAGTGTGGCGTTGTGGCTAGCATGGAAGATTTGTTATCCTTCAAGTGTTTGCGTTTCGCTGCGTAACGCGCCGTTTGTCGGCATTCCAAAGCTTGTGCCCCTGCTGGGCGGCGGCGGCGGACCAGCACAGATGACCGTTAATTCCCTGGAAACCGCCAGAGAAGCCTCCCAACGCCGCTAACTAATTCAACGCGCGACGAACTACGGTGTCCCGAAATAAATGGCGGCGGCTCTCGGTCTGGGTCGGGTTCACTTAGCGGGATCTGCCCTACGCTGAAGCCGGTCCTCTCTCACTCGAACACTGCGGCGTCTGAGAGCTGCTGCTACTGCACCCGCCTGATCACTGTCCATTAACCATTTATTCTTAAAATTCAGGACACTAGACATATAGATGCACTACCTATTGCATGTGGTAAAGCTTCAAACATTTGACCTCGACTCAAATGTGACGTTTCACATCCCATGTGGCGGTTTTCTTTTCAGAATGCACACTTATGTTTTGTTCTTTAGGCGGAATCAATTTAGTAGATGCACCTAAATCTGATCGCTTCATCCGGAGAAGACTGGCGACTGATCAGCGGATTTAAGAAGGATGCTGAGTTGAAAGAGCTTCACCCTACTGAATGAAACTTTGAATCCGTAGAAAAAGAAAATGAGGATTTAAAAGTAGCCAAGAAAACCCTGAGCGTCCGCAGTGATTCCCTGGAGAAACGACTTCCTGAAATCGTGACGTACTCCCGTAAAAATGACAGAAATCAAGGGCGTCCCTGTCACTCAAGGGGAAGACTGCTTGCATATGCTTCAGTCTATTGCAACAAAAATTGTCATATACTCCCTGTGCAACAGACATCGAGATCGTTCACCGAGTCTTTACTAATTTTGATACCAAGCACTTGATTGCCCGATTTCATTCCCGCACTCTGAAATCTGAATTCATTCGTAAAGCCCACAAGGCCCGGGAGCAAACAAGTGAAATTGGCTTCTGCGCTACAAA